>JACXGI010011681.1:0-24440 GCA_016801175.1 Esox masquinongy | reverse complement strand
TGCTATCAAAACAGTTAGGGGGTGTGTTTAGACAGTGAAAGTGGAGCAAAAGTCTCAAAAATAGGTATAATAAACATGCATAACCATGCATCAACAATATTACCAGAATGTGACGCAGAATGTCAGAATTTCAGGATCTTTACACAGGAAAGACTTAGAGAGATTGGTGGTAGATATGTGACAAGAATTACATGTTTCTTACAGCAACCCAGTTATTTCAGATCGGCTGAAGAATTACTTAAAAATGTAGTTCAGGATTATTTAGATCCTGAACCAGAGTCAGTGAAAACATACAGAATTATAAAGATATGTTAAAAGTGAATGCAACTTGTTATTTGTGTGTGCGTGTGCGTGTCTGTGCACACGTTTACATAACTTCACTACTGACAGTAAAGGGATGATTGGTCTGTTTATAACCTTGGAATTAAACATAGTATTATGGCAGGTGAATTTCTCAAACAAAGGAATTCCATTCCAAGTGGTCTGCCTTTGTACACTGAGAAAGAAAGCCCTCAGTGACGCAGTGTAGACTACTTCTTGACATGGACATTTTCACTGTGCTTAACAAAAGTATTTGGCTCTGGTACAACACTTTATGTGACAGGTAAGAGATACATTTTCTTATTTTTGGCAGATAAAGCAATAGTCAATACTAAAAATGTATCTGTGAATTTCTAAAGGTATTGAGAATTCATCCATTGGTATTGCTTCATCAGGATGTACTTTTTATGATCATCCATTGGTATTTTTTTTTATGATTTAGGAAGATGTTAATAGCCTAAGAAATGTATAAGTGACATTTTCAAGGAAGGCAAAATGACCAGTTTTAGTAGATGTGAAATGTGTTTTCACTATTTGTTAAGAATCTTTTAATTACTCACAAAATTATTTAAATTATATGGATACACGGTGGCTGTAAATGTATATGCACTGAGCAAAATAATTTAAAAACAACTTTTCAACCAGAAAGATGTTTTTTCAATGTCTTTTGCTCATTGGAATATGCTGGTTCATTGTACTAGTAAAATGGTTTCTCAATTTATTTAACTAATATTTCACTTTAATGTAGACAGTAATGCTGGGTATAAAACAAATTATATAGGACATTGCGATTAATATTGCACGCTATTGTTTCTCTTGAAAATCAGACAAGCAAGTCCAAAGACCCACAGTGACAGTCTTTCCAGCATGTAAACATGAGTCAAATGGGAAGGCCATCCTGCTGTGTCTGGCTAGAGAAATGTATCCAGACTTGGTCAAGATCTCATGGAAGACAGAGGATGGAAGTGGCCTAAAAGTGGATGTGCCCCAAAGAGAGAAGGAAGAGCTGGAACAGAGAGAGAAAGGACAGACAACCGGTATGATCATCATTGATAAAAGGAAGGCCGACACAAACAAATACACCTGTTCTGTGAAACATGAACGGGGCAGTCAAGATTATGACATACCAAAAGGTAAACATAGTCATTTAATATTTTTCTTGTAGTATGTGCTATTATATATTAGTACATAATAATTTAATTAGTATTTGTTTATTTAAAATATTTGTACATAAAAACAATATTTTGTGGACTGTATTAAACCATCTAAAAATGGAATCTCACCACTTCAAACGAAAAAATAAATTATAAACTGTACTCCCTAGGTAATTGCATAATTGAATGAATGAATTACACATTTGCGCAAATGAAAATAAATGAAATACTCTTTTTCTCCCCATCTCATTCTCAGACAAACCAACTGAATCTCATCCAGCCACCATGACTGTTCCAACCTGTTCGTCCAGCAATTACACACAGGTGCCACTGAGTCTTCATGTTACAGAAGGTAAAATGGATATTTATTTCTTGTAAGGTTGGGGTCAATAAAAAAAAAAAAAACATTTTAAAAAGATAAAAAAGGCAAAGTCAAAGGGCTGGAAAAATTAAGAGATTTAGACCTGGAAAACTTCAGAGAATTGCACTTTGTCATGTTCCCACCAATTGCAGAGAATGATTTCAAAGTGAAGTTGCATACAGTTTTCGTTGGGTCTTTGACCAATTCCAAAAAATTAACGCAGTTGAAATTATGTTAAGAAACATGCGCAACGAGAGCCGATGTGTTCATAGCATGTGCTCTGGGCTTAGCTCCAAGTGCCTTATAATCCTAGAATCGAGCCTGGGCCAGACTACAGCATGAGGAAATATTTGGCCATGGGGCAAAAATAATATACGTTGTTTTATAATGTAGTTTATCCAAAATTGGGTTCACATTTTGGCATGCGACTGAAAGACTGTCACTGCTAGAAAGCAAATTTCCTGGTATTCTACATAATCCGCCATCATGTTCAATCTGAGGGTCACTGATTCCCAGGCAGCCCCTAACAAAGCTAATATGGATCATAATTGGAGTGCCCTTTAAAGGCAATATTCTTGTGTTTGCAGAGATCCATGTAAAGGCGTTACATCTGAAAGTGTCTTTGAAATCAGCTATGCCCCTAACCATATCAACCATATTGAAACCAAGTCTTACTCTTTTCTCTTCCTCAGGTTTCTTCAAGTTCATGTTCAGTCAAAACCTGGCCTCTCTGGCTTATACATTGATGATAGTGAAGAGCCTGGTATACTGCTGTGGGCTCGCTCTCCTGCTGCAACTTACAAAACTGAGAAGTGTCACCCTGTAGACACATTTATTGAAATGATGTCCACGGTATGGATAGAGTTTTAGTGTGCGGTGACTAGAAGGTTTTTGAAATCGCATTGAGACCAAACATTTTAATTGTGCTTTTTTCCTGCATTACTTACTATAATACATGCTAAAATATTGTCATTCATAGATTGTGGTTAAAACATCTAAACAGCAAGTGAAATTTCGCTAGTTTGAATCCCTGAGCCGGCACAGTGAAAAAATTGTTGTTCTGTCCCTGAGCAATTTAACCCTAACTGCATCCAGGTCATTGCTGCAAGTGAGAATGTGTACTTAGTCACACTTGGTAAAACAAGGGTAAAAAAATTATAATAGTAATTTCAACTGCAAAATCTAAAATTATTTGCATACCATCTCATTTTAGTAGTAAAGGTGTTCTAAAGAACAGAAGCAGAGCAAATCTTGAAGTAGACACAATATTATTTAAATTTAGACTGTTATTAAAAAGTAACTTAATATTAGTAAATTATTCAGAATTTTTTTAACTTAAATATTAAAAATATACTTAAATATTATATTTACCTATTTTTTCATTATTTAATACCTTATATGGTTTGATTTTTTTTTTTTGGTTTAAATAACTAAATTCTTAGAGCCTACGGAGCAGACATTGGTCTGACTGAAAAATTTGACTTTTCTCCATTATTAAAAATAATTGATGATGCTACTGTATGACTTCTATGAAAACATATATTTTATTTGTATATCACAGCAAACTAACTAACTAATAATTAATCATATCCTTTAAGATATGGATAGGTTTATTAATCACTGTATTTATGAAAGAAAAGTTGTAACATATGTGATCTTGCAAAGTCTTCTAATGTTTTGCAATTTTTTTATGAGGAAACAGCCAACATAATTTTAAATAAAGTACACTTTAAACATTTACTTGTCTTTATTATGAGATGAAATATTCTAATTTGAATTTTTATCATAAAAACATAAGAAGCAAAACAATAACAACATAATATCACTTATTCAGTGTCATCCAGTCTACTAGGATGCAGGTGCTGGATTCAACAGTGGTGGGAAAATGTTGTTCATAAGGTTATTAGGTTTTCTAATGAAAGTTGAGGCGGTAGTTACAGGAAATAGGATATAGCTACATGACCCCAGCTCTACTCAATCATCACCTATCAGTTTTTCAAATCTGCTTGATGTTTAATTGTATCTTTTTCTTCTTACCACCAAGTCCTAGAAGGCAACTGAGGGTCAGACAAACAGAATGCTGTTTCATCTTCTTTGTACTTGAGATTCACAGCCTGACCCATGACCCTTCAACACTGGAAGTCTGAAACTAATGGTTCACAGGTGGAGGCCAATGATTAGGTAACTGTGTCCTTGTTTTTTTCATCTGTAGACTGGGAGCTTGCACAGCACAGATTTAAAGACTTACTAAGTATTTCAGTTTTCGTTTTTCTTACAAATCTTCTCTAAATAAAAACCAATGTCACCACACAATAATTGTTTTGAGTGTCTGTGTTTTAATAATAAATTAGAGACTCATTGGAACGACTTTGTTCCTCAAAACACATAGCGCATATGAATGTGGGTACCAGCATATTTCTATTCAGTAAAGTGAACAAGGAGGAAAGCAAAACAAGTAGTAAATATTGTAATGTGCATACCCTTTGTCGACAACCACAGGAAGTGACATCAGATTTGTCACAAGGCCCAAGAGACAGTGTTTCAACTCAGACCTTCATCTCAGCTCCAACAGAACATAATCATCTTCAGGTTTTAGCAAGCACTTAAGAATGTCTCTAGGCTCCAATTTTGTAATTTTTTACTCACTTTATTTAAATAAGCATGTCTATCAACTATACCCTTTCTACTGTACACCCTGACTATATTACAAGGGAAATCATGCAAAGTGAGGTACTTCGGCTGATCCTCTCTTTAACAAGAATATTTATCTTACTTTGTGTTAAGGTTAGTGTTAGAATTACCCTTAGAATTGGGGTTAAGTTTATGCCTTAAGGGTTACATTTCGGAGTTCGGGTTAGGTTCGGCATGAAGGTTAGGTTGTTGAGGTCAAGGTTAGGGAAACTAGTTACATGTGTGCACAGCGTTGGAATACATGGGTGTACATGATACACCACAGAAGCTCAGCCCAAGGGGCCTCTGAAGCTAAGCAGGGTTGGTGCTGGTTGCTCCCTGGCTGGGAGACCACAAGCTGCTGGAGTTGTTTTTGGACGGTTGTTTTTGGACTGTTCCCTCTGGTCTAATTACCAAATCCACAAAGGCATATAGGGGGGTGTGCAAAGGGTGCTGTCTTTGGGTTTGGATGTTAAAAGGGTGTCCTAGCACTGATTGGATGAGTAGGGGTGTTAACCACGGTGTCATGGCCCCTGAATCATCCCCTTCATTCCCATTTGGCAGATATCACTACTCACCCCTCCAGCTGCTGTGTGGTGATTGTTCAGGCGCAAATAATTGTTGGAGTGTGTGTGGGTGCGCGTGTGTGGGTGTGCGTGTGTGTGTGTGTTGGAGTGTAAGTATGTGTGAGTGTAGCCTAGTGTGCATATGCAGCCAATGCTTAACATTAAAATGATTTTAAATGGTACCTCACACAATTGGAGAAACAATGGGAACATATTGTTGCTTTGAAAGTTGATCAACTTGTTTCTCTAATTTTGAAATTGCGATTAAAGTTTTCTTTCAGGTTTACACATCCTAGGTACTTTTTTTATAATTTATTTTTATACACACAAAAATATTTTTATAGCTTACATCTGGGGTAGGTCAGGTGATGTAATGATTTGCAAAAGCAAAAGAAGAAGGGTATATAGATCCAAATAAAACTACAGTAGTCCCATCTGAATTTGCATCCTCATAGAGTTTCAGAGCCCAACTGATTTGGGCACAATTACATTTTTAGCTGTGTCTCTGGTCAATTACACCTGATTTAGGTGCCTAGTGATGGCCAGCTTGATTTGCTCTGACACTTATTTGGTCCTCATTTTGTCAAACACCAGCAACAACTCCTCCAAATGTAAATGCAAAGCCTAGAATTAAGACTTAATGTTTATATCCCTCTTGTGCCTGTACTTATCATACAAACAAACACACCTGCCTACAAAGAAACAGCTGTGAAGCCAACTGTCCAATTCTTTTGGCACCCTCAAAAGGGGGGACTGTGTACAAAACCTGTTGTCATTTCTAAATAGTTCATCAGATACAGATGAAAATTCCTAAATATTTACACATGCACTTAGACAAAATGCAGACTACTTTTTGACAAGGGAGTTTCCACTGTGTACTATGTAAAGGTATTTGGCCCTGGGACAAGACTTTATGTTATGGGTAAGAAATATTTTTCCTCAATGTTTGGCAGACAAAGCAATAGACATGATTATTAACGATTAATTTATTGATTTCAAATCAGTTTTCTGAGAAATAGTGAGAAAACCTCCGGCAGGATTTTTTAATACGGATGCACTATACATGATTGTCACATTTTAGAAATAATTATGATTTAGAAGTATGTTAATAGCATATACAGTTGATAATTACATTTTTCAAGGAAGGCAGTATTTTTTGCTTTTGTTTGTATGTATTAACAGCTTTGTTAAATTTGTGACATAAATGTAGTGGAATCTGATCGAGGGCAAGATCCTGAACTAATAAGATTCTTATTAAGTCCTAACAAAGTTTTTGCATATATATTGAAATAAGATATTCTAAAGTAGATGGTTGTAATGAAAAAAACTATTTTAATGTGAGTGTATCTCTGTGTATGTTTTCATATGTAATTAATTGTTTACTGAGATATAAACTGTAAAACTGGATATAAAACAAACGCTTAAGGACAGCACAATAACTGTTGTTGTTAATATTGAAAATCAGGCAGCTATCAAGTCGAAAGACCCAAAGTGACAGTCTACCCATCATCTACACCCGAATCAGATGGGAAGACTATCCTGCTATGTCTGGCGAGAGACATGTCTCCAGACTTAGTCAAAATCTCATGGAAGATAAAGGATGGAAGGGGCCAAATAGTGGATGTGCCCCAAAGAGAGAAGGAAGAGCTGGAACAGAGAGAGAATGGACGGACGACCAGTATGATCATCATTGATAAAAGGAAGGCCGACACAAACAAATACAGTTGTTCCGTTAAGCATGAAAAGGGTACTCAAGCTGTTGAAATACCAAAAGGTAAAAATATTTCTATGAATATCATGCAGTTATTTTCAACGTTCCACTCTCTGTGGGGAACCATAGGTCCAAGTATTTTCATTATGTCAATGCATGTTTTGACTGATTCCAAGGACAAATTTGAAAATCACTTATGTACTAAATGTAAATATTTAAAATTTTAATTGCACAGGAATGTTGCACAGAAAGTTTAAACAAAACACATTTTTGTTTAATTATTATGCTATTATGTTTTTCTGTCTAATTCCTAGAGAAAACAGCTGAAGCTCCTCCAACCGTTATGGTAGCACCAGCCTGTCTTTCCAGAAATAACACAAAGGGCCCAGTGACTCTGGAGGTTGCAGATGGTAACATTTACATGTATTTAATGTAATGGTTTTTATAGGCAAAGGGCCAGGGCTGGACAACAGCATTTGGAAATTAGCCATTAAGTAGAGATTTGCTTTGCGTCTAATGATGTTGTCAGCATGTATTTTAAATACATTTATTTACATACATGGTTCGGGGTAATCTGGCCTTGCATTGTGTCTTTTAAAACCAATGTTCATGTGTAGAGATTCCGTCTACGTAAACATTGCATATGTCGGCTTATTTGAAAACAGCAATGCTTGTAACTCACATTTGGATTGAATCTCGGCCTTACAACTTTTTCTCCTCCCCAGATGTATTCCAGTCAATGTTCAGTCTGAACCTGGCCTCTCTGGCTTATACAGTGATGATAGTGAAGAACCTGGTGTACTGCTGTGGACTCGCTGTCCTGCTCAGGAACATGAGAAGTAGACCCAGAACCCTGTAGACACATACATTGAATGGTATCCCCCAGTGTGGGCAGTGTTTTGCTGGGCTGGGAATAGCAAGCATTTTACACGGCAATGAGGTTAAATATTTCATTTGCAATCGACTAGCTTTTTCCAGCATTTAGGAAAATGTTATGCTAGAATATTGTGAACCATACATTTTGATTGTACAATAACGTAAACAGCCACATATGACATTATTTGCAATTTAATATTTTGTACAGGTTGTGTGCTGTGTTTCCCTTAAAGATTTAAAAACAATCAGGAGATCATATTCAAGAATTAAAATTTATACAAATAAAATAAAAACAACCCGTAAAATCTGTGATGGATTTTTTTAACCTTTTTTAAAAGTGAGAATATCTATTAGTTCATTAGTTCTAAGTATGTATCAGTTTCTAAACCATGTTTTTGAAGTGTTATTGTTCTTCATGAAAATTATTTCATCTAGAATAATGATGTTATAATGATGTTATTTACTTATAATTAATAATTATGTTATGACATAATTACATTATTTTATTTCATTAATAATAAAAAAAATCAGCTTTTATTTTCCTTTTAAAGAAATCAATGCTGATTGCTAATTGAGCAGACTAATTGCTCTGACTGAAGCCCTTTGTTTGTGATGACCAAATTGTGTTTTTACATAGCATAGTTGTTAAAAATATCCAAATTCTTTCAGATTAGGATGAGTTCAATAATCACTGCCTTGGGGAAAGAATAGTTAAAACAAAAGTATTCTACATTTTTTACAGTTCTGCGTTGATTTTTATGAGGAAAATGTCACCATAATTGAAAATAAAAGCTATTTTAAACATTTTCTTGTCTTTACTATGAGATTACATTCTTCCTTGTAAAAAAATAATTTAATTGAATCACTTCAAAAGTGTAACAATAATACCATAAAATGACTTCTTTCCTGTTTTTCAAGTTAACTTTCATCTTCGTGTTCAGAAGCAGCTACTTAGCTGAACTCAATAATTTTTCCTCTGTATATTTGATATGCATTATATTCTAACGAAAGATGATGCGGTAGTTACTGGAAATACTCATACTCAGCGCTTGACATTAACTTTTTTGCTCACCAGCCACTGTGGCTAGTGGTTTTCCAAAGTTACTAGACATTCTCCATTTTCACTAGCCACCATTTTGTTGTTGGGGAATTACGTTTTATTTGATAAAATCTGACTATGGTGTGCTACATCTTAGCCTGTCTTGTTCACTGGTTCAGTCACTATTAGGCAAAGGTGGTACCCCACTCTACCGGACGCCCCTCAGTGAAATACTTTATATAATGTGGCTACACACTTGAAAAAGACAACTATTATAGTGTTAAATCTGCCCTGTTGTCCGTGTCCACTTGAGCAGCTAATGCACGCCACAATGTCCTCCCTAATATCAACCAAAATATGCAAGCAATATATTTATTCTTAACATAACCTAGAACTATTAACATGTTATTTAAAAAGAAATATGAAATCACCCATCAGCTTTATAATTAATAGCAGTCAATATTATTGTTGTCTATTTTTGTTATGCTATTATCTTGTTAATATAGACTTGCATAAAAAACGAAACAGAGCTGTATTTTTTACAGTCTTGTCAAGTTATTTTTTTCCCCATCCTTGCCTTGACACCACATCGTTTATTATATTCCTCGACTTCCATCCGATGTACTAGGCTCTGCTACGGTCGCTTATCCAGCGTCTTCACGTTCATATGTTTATATTGTTATTAACTTAAATATGTTAATTATATATTTTTTTACTCTCTATATTGCATATATAGCCTAATATTTTCGAGTGATACCCTAGTCTGATGGTCTTTTCACCGGTAATCTTCGTTTGTCTCGCGATCTCTCTTTAAAAACAAATCAGTAATTTTAGGCTACTAGAAGTCACCAGAAAATTTTTAAAAATATTATGCGGATTAGATTTAGTCTGAGGTTATTCAGTTTTAATGGAATATTTTGACATGCTTGGGTGTAAAAGAAAACTGGGATCCACTTGTTTTCTCGACATTACTCATCTCCTCGATGTCTGGACCTATGCTAGGCTGACAGATTTCAATGAGTATTCTGCGGAAGACTCCAGAAAAAAATCGACTCACCCAAGCCCATTAAAAATAGCCCAATTGAGTACGAAACACACCCCACCTGGCAACACTCAATATGGGAAAAAGTTACCTCCTACCGTCTTTTTAGATTGTTTCGTTTTCTATATGAGCGCAAAATCATGTTTTACCATGCCAACACACAGAGGCGTTGCGAGATTTTGGGAAGGCTGTTGCCTTTGAGCTTTGAATGCAGGAAAACCCCTGTGTATAGACATAGAATGCCACCCGCCAAAGTGGCTAGTAAGAGTGACTGCGTTACACGCCACAGCCAAATTCTACCCGAATTTGGCGGGTGGGCGGGTGCCAATGTCAAGCCCTGCTCACACTGCATGTCATTTTGGAAATGTTCTGTTTGACATTTACGTTTGAGGTTGACACATACAAATAAGTATAGGTTGAGTCAGTAACATTAAGGTATGAGTTCACAGAAAATGAACATTCCAAGTAAGATTTTCACTAAAAACAATCAAATTACAAAGAAATAAAGATGTGGTCCATCAGAGTCTGCATGCTTGAGTTAGTGTGGGTTGAATCCAACATATTGCCATCTAACTAATCCACCCGTTATATTGGTTTTGTTAAATGGACTTCAAAATGGAGACACTTCTTTAAGTGTCCTAATAGTTTTTACACATCTTTTCCCAGGAAACATATATGATTAAGAGAAGTCTTAAATATGGTAGATTTAACACAAATGCATTTCCCGGTATTTTCACCTATATATACTGTGCAGAATGTAAACAGCTTCCAAAATATATTGCTTTTGAAAACATTAATAATAAACCAAATGTGTCCAATTTTAGGTACAAAAAAAGTGTATATAAATTATACTATTCACATTTCCCACCATTCAGAAAGCAAAAAAAAAGCAAAAACATTTCTAGACATTTATAGAAGCACAAGTTCTCAATCAAATAAGAATAGTTGTGGCTCCCTCCTCTGGGTGGTAGTGTCATTACAGCCTCTACAATCACATAATTAAAGCCTCAAAAATCACATCAGGACAGCCTCTACAATCACATCAGGACAAACGTCTTCCAGTGTGTAATGCTAAAAAGTGTGTGCTAAAGAGCAACCATAATGTCAGATTGCAATGAGCCAGCGCAAGTTTTTTATTTTTTTTACCCCCCCCCTTTTTCTCACAGTCCCACTGTACAACCTTGTGCCACTGCTACCACAGTCCCCGCAGAGCCAGGAGGGTCATAGATTGCCACAGGTTTCCTCTGAAACCTGTCCGAACAGCCGGTCAGCTTCATTACACCCCCTCCCTTAACCTGGAAGTCAATGTGAGCCAACACATTGGAGGAAACGCTTGCTCACATTGCCTTATGCATGGCCAGGTCAGAGGAACACACCGCCAGAGGCGTTGCTGGAATGCGGCAGCACAAGTAAATTCCCTATGCCGATTACCTCCCCCCTCATGACGGTGGACAGTAATTTGCGCTGCCCTACCGGACCCCCAGCCAGAATTGGCAGTGACATGACCAGGGCTTGAACCCACATCCATAGTGACGCAGTTACACCCGTGAGTGCACAGGCCACTTCTCCACTCAGAAAGCCCCCAGCGCAAGTTAAATTGGTCTCTAGCCTTTAGATTGGTCTCAAGTATATAGTTAGGTCTGGAAATATTTGGACACTGACATAATTTTCATAATTTGGGCTCTCTACGCCACCACAATGTATTTGAAATGAAATAACCGAGATGCAGTTGAAGTGCAGACTTTCAGCTTTAATTCAAGGGATTGAACAAAAATACCGTATTAAAATGTTTAGTAACTGCAACCATTTTCCTTATTTCAGGGGCACAAATGTAATTGGACAAATTAACAAAATGTTCAAAACATATTAAAATGTTCATTTTTAATACTTTGTCGAGAATCAATTGCAGGCAATGACTGCTTGAAGTCTGCAACGCATGGACATCACCAAACATTTGGTTTCCTATTTTGTGATGCTTTGCCAGGCCTTTACTGCAGCTGTCTGGAGTTGTTGATTGTTTGTGGGTCTTTCTGCCTTAAGTTGTCTTGGCCATTCCAGAATATTCCACTTCTTTGCCTTAAAAAAAAAAACTCCTGGGTTGCTTTGCAGTATGTTTTGAGTCATTGTCCATCTATAAATTGAAGCGCCATCCAATCAACTTAATTTGGCTGAATCTGAGCAGACAATATATCCCTATACAATTCAGAATTCATCCGGCTGCTTCTGTCTTCTGTCACATTTTTATGAACCCTGTGGCTCTAGAGGCCTAGGGTGGATGGGAAAGAGACCCGTAACATAAAGCTAATGCAAAGTGTAATTGTGTAAAGGAACAGTGAGAACAAAAGACAACCAAAGCTACCTTCAAACAAACATTTATTGTAAACACATGTTGAACGTTTTGGGGAAAGGGGCTGAGCTGGACTCAAGGAATTAAGTGAAGTCAATAACCCTTAAACTGAACTTGCCTGCCTCAAGAACCGCTTAGCTCGCTACTAACCTATACAAAATACAGTGGTTGGTCCACTCAGTTCTAACTAGTGTTTTTAGACAGGTACAAACAAAACAGGTTAAACTGGGACTAAACTGCAAACAATTTACTAGACATGTCAGGGTTAACCGGCGCGGACCCAAAAGCAGACCGGACACAGAAAAACGTGTAGAAGTGTTTGAGAAATAGGGAATAATGAGGAGGTTGGTGGAAGGTGGGTATGAAGAAAGGGTCTGGAGACGAATCCAGGTAATGGTAAACAGGTCAGGGATGGTGTTTCTAGACAGAAAACGAAAAGCAGGATTACGGACTGGCCAACAGGAACACGGCAAACAGGCAAGAAAAAAACTGAGTCGACAAGCGCAAACCAATACGTAGCAGGTGCATAATGCTCAAACATACTGTTGGGACTTAACGATCTGCGGGGGGGTTGGATGTCAGGTCGCCTCCTAAACACGGTAGCAGATTGCGGATCAGGCGCGTAATTGCTGATGGTCAGGTGGGAGCTGCATCCGCCCAGGGAGGCAACGCCCCACCCTCGAAAGGTAACTGGGCAACCGGAACAGAACACAACAAGGACGAACACAGAGAACAGACGTATCAGGCACGCATACCAACAAACAACGACGACGAAAACAACACGCACACTCAACAAACAGGAATTACGGGGAAGGAGCCGTGATAAGACAACATCGTTAAGTTTCTCTTCATGGTAGACTTGGATAATGCTGTGCCTACCTCCTGGAGAGTGTTCTTCGCTTGGCTGGATGTTGTGAAGGGGTTTTTCTTTACCATGGAAAGGATCCTATGATCATCCACCACTGTTGCCTTCCGTGGACGTCCAGGCTTTTTTGTGTTGCAGGGCTCACCAATGCATTATTTTTTTCTCAGAATGTATCAAACTGTTGATTAGGCCACTCCTAATGTTTCTGCTATTTCTCTGATATATATTTTTTTGCAGCCTAAGGATGGCCTGTTTCTTTTGCATTGAGAGCTCCTTTGACTGCATGTTGTGGGTTCACAGCCGCAGCTTCCAAATGTGAATGGCACACCTGGAATCAACTCCAGACTCCTTTTAGCTGCTTAATTGATGAAGGAATAGCCCAGACTTGTACATGAAACTGCTTTTGAGTCAATTGTCCAATTACGTTTAGTCCCTTGAAAAAGAGGGGGCTACATATTAAAGAGCTGCAATTCCTAAACCCTTCCTCCAATTTGTATGTGAATACCCTCAAATTAAAGCTGAGAGACAGCACTTTAAGTCCATATTCATTATTTAACTGTAACTTGAATGTTTTTGTATACAGCCAAAATAACAAAACTTGTGTCAGTATCCAATTATTTTTAGACCTAACTGTAAATATACAATATAAATTACACCTAAAGGCTTCCTCATACAAGCCATTTGAAATGCAGTTAATAATATACAGGGTATTGGGAAAAGATGTCATTTGAAATGGAGTGCTTCACAAATAGTTTGTTTTTGTCGGCATGCACGCTTGTAGATTCAGAGACTTCCTGATGATTTCCTGTTGTTTATTTTGGTCTGGTCATTGTTTGTGTACTGCTGCAGTCTCCATTTCCAAAGAAGTTAGAACGTTGCGTAAAATGCAAATAAAAATGCAATGAATGCAATGATGTGCAAATCATTTAATATATACATTTAATTGAAAATTGTGCAAAGACCAAAGAAATGTTATAGTTTTTGGAAAAAAATATGCCCATTTTGAATTTGATGCCAGCAACATGTTTCAAAAAATTTGGGACAGGGGCATGTTTATTACTGTGTTGCATTTCCTCTTCTTTTAACAACACTCTGTAAGCATTTGGGAACTGAGGAGACAAATTGCTGTTGTTTTGAAAGTGAAATGTATTCCCATTCTTGCTTGATATAGGATATTAGGTGCTCAACACTTTGGGGTCTCTACAGCATATCCCGCACCGTATCTATAAGTCTTTCTAATCGCTATAACTCCCCATGAATTTGGGGAAATGTAGATGGATTCAAGACTTTCTCATTAATGGGGGTATTTCAGAAAGCAGGGTTAACATACTCTAAGTTGAAACCACAACTCTGGGTTGACTGACTCTGAGCTGTCAAACTCAGAGTTGACGGTTTCAGAACAGGTGGTAACAATTAGTTCAGCAAACTCTGAGTTAAGTTAATCCTGAGTAAAGCACGTGCACGAGGAGATAAAAAGCCCTCATCAATGGAACGCAGATAGTGTGATTCATCATGGCAACAGGAGAAAAAGGTCTTGGACCCCGTACTTCTCCCCAGTGGAGTCAGATATATTAATGAATGCACATGCAGAATATGAGTGTATATTCAAGAAAAAAGAAATACAGTATCAGCAGCAAAAGAATGTGAGCTAGCGTGGCAGAAAATTGCTGATTGAGACAATGCGAGTATTATTTGAAAAAAAAGAAAAGTCACATCTCGAGTCTTCCACTCATTAAACATTTATATAATGAGTGTGTGTGGGTGTAATATCAAGTTCAGAGTTTATTTATCAAATGCATTGAATAACACAGCATCATTCTGAACAGTGACATTCTTGTGACATGGCACACATCTACGTAGTAAGATGTAAGATGTAAACTAGCTTCACGGAGTATGTTGCCATAGTAACTGACTCAGAGCAATGCTGAACTGGCTCTTTGAAACCAGAGTTTCCATCACCTCTAAGTCAACTAACTCTAGGTTTTCACTAAACCTGCTTTCTGAAATAACCCCAACATGAGAGCATGTTTAATTGTTTTATGACCTCAGTTAGCTTTACAGGAACCCAAGCTGCCTGAGGGAGTCTTTAGAAGTCCCTGAGGATGATGGCTCTATGCTGGCCCAAGCAATACTTTCCAATTTGCGTCACCCAACCACTCGTCAGCTCGTACCTCAGTTAAGGCTCAGCAGCTTGATGATACATGTCAAAGCACCGCTGTTGTAAGTGCTTCTCTCACAGCCACTCTGTTGTAAGAGTTTATCTCAAAGCCCCTCTGTTGTAAGAGGTTCTGTCAAAGCCTCTTTGTTCTAAGAGTTTTGAATCCAAGCCCTGAATCACGTATTGTGAATCCAAGCCCTGAATCACATATTGTGAATCCAAGCCCTGAATCACATATTGTTAATCCAAGCCCTGAATCACATTGTGAATCCAAGCCCTGAATCCTAATCCTATCATTTCAGAATATGCCTTTCATCTTCATAATTAACTATATCATCCAAACCATACTTCAGCAAATTGCTTTTGATTTTCAATGATATTAAATTGAATGTACTAATTTGTACATATTGCTTCTGGAAACTTGAAGAAATTTGTTTAACAAAGACCACTAATTGGGGGCCTCTATTGAAGCTCCTCCCATGTTCAGTGTTATATAGAATTAATGGCTTTGATATCATCACTTATTAACCACAAATTCACTGAACATGGACTGTGGTATAATAATATACTCTCTTTTTCTGGGTAAGTACACCCTCCAAATATTTAAATATAGTAACACTACTACACAATGCAATATGTATTTATTTATTTAATTATTTAAGTATTTAATTATTTATATATGTATTTACTTATACATATATATTTATTGATTTATTTCATATTATGGCACATTTAGTCCTCCATAGTAGATATGATCACTTCTTAATCACATATTTACTCAACATGGACTATTGTATAATAATATACTCTATTTTTCTTGGGTTAGGGGGTTGGGTTACTTCGTCCAACATTTATCCAAATATTTTAATAGAAGTACTCTACTTAAAGTTTTTTTAGTGATCCATTTCTATTTTCAGTGTCTGTTTCAGGACAGAATCTGTACCAGGAACAGATATCAGAGACTAGGAGAGAAGGACAGGGTGTCACCTTCAACTGCAAAGTTACTGGTCAGTGTTTTGGAGACTATGTCTACTGGTACCAGAAGAGAGAGAGTGAACCCTTCACTTGGATTCTTTGGATTGATTTAGGTGACAATTCTGTAAGCTCAGACACCACTCATCCTCAGAGAGCAGATTTCTCAGTTAGTAAGGAGTCTGACTCCAGTGAGCTGAAGATCCAGTCAGTAAATGTCTCCCATTCTGCCACCTACTACTGTGCCTGTTTTCAAAACTCTGGAACCCACACTGAGAACTCATCCACACAGCCTGTACTAAAACTCTGTGGTTTAAATCATGAAAAGAAAAGTGATAGAGGAACTGTTTGAGACAACACAACCCAGCTATGTTTTAATCTATCATCTTCATAATCACCAAAATCACATAATCATACTTCAGTACGGATCTTATAGAAAAGTAACCTAGGGAGAAGTCTGGAGAGCAAAGGACAACAGTGATCTCAATTGTGTTTATTATAGCACCAAGTCAGCATGTGTAGAGCCAAGAACTGTAAACTTGCATGTGACTGTCGTAAGAGCGATGGATAGACTGAGCGGACACTATATAATATCATAATACCACATAATACCATAAAATATGGGATACGCATATGTGATTGGAAGATGGATATACTTTGTAGGGTTCTGTGGACATCTGGGTGGTTAATGAATATTGTCTTGACCACCTCCTCTGTATTCTTGAATACAATACTTTGTTAACCATTTTGCTATTGAGAAGGCTGTAAGACCTTGAACAGAAAGTAACATCTTGAATACTCATAATAAGTAATGCTCATAATAAAAACGTTCACCTCTGATTTTCAGGTTTTTCTTTTTTTTTCACAGATCAATAGTGGATAATATTTAATTTAGTTTTATACATCATATAATTAATCTTCAACCACGGACTAGGCAAAACTTGTGGTCAGTAATGGGCAAGGCCGATAACAGGAAAGCAGATCAGGCAAAGGTACAGGCAGGGACGAGACTAATAATAGGTGGCAGGAAAAAACAGGCTAGAGAACTCAGTACACATAAGGGCTATCCAAAAGATTCACGGAGTAACAGACTTAGTAGAATCATAACATACAAACAATCCCTCACAATGAAACTGGAAAACGAACTGAATAAATAGGGTGCCAACAAGACACAGGTGTAAACAATAATACAGAAGGACAAGCTACATTCAAGAACCAAGGACAAAAACCAAACAGAACAGGCTACATTCAAGAACAACGGCAATAATAAAACAGAACAAAACAGAACCTCACACCCCTAATGGGTGAACTCAGTAATTAATACTGTATCATAAGACTAGTCTTCTCACCCAACTGAGCCCAAAGACTATTCACCGCCAATTTTGCCAGCATTGTTTATAGCAATGTTTTCCATATCAAGCTGCATCCCTTTTTTTACGATACTGGCAGATTTAACACTCGCTGTCACTTTAGTCAAACAGTGATAATGGGAAACCACTAGCTTTCTGCTGGAGCTAAAGGAATGGTTACATGTCATCCACAAAAACATTGACAGATGTCACCACGGAATCCCAGACTATTTTCAAAAATGTTCAAAATACGATAATCTTTTTTAATAGCCTTTGGCAGCTCAATTGAGACCCATTTAACCATTAAAGCTCTTTCTACTACTTAAAATACTAATGTTTTAACTTAGGAGTTCAGAAATCAATATTTGATGGAATAACCCTGATTTTTAATCACAGCTTCTTGGCATGCTCTCCACCAGTCTGTCACATTGCTGTTGGGTGACATTATGCCACTGCTGGCACAAAAATTCAAGTTGCTCGGCTTTCTTTGATGGCTTGTGACCATCCATCTTTCTCTTGATCAAATTCTAGAGGTTTTCAATGGGGTTCAGGTCTGGAGATTGGGCTGGCCATGACAGGGTCTTGATCTGTTGGTTCTCCATCCATACCTTGATTGACCTGGCTGTGTGGCATGGAGCATTGTCCTGCTGGAAAAACCAATTCTCAGAGTTGAGGAACATTGTCAGAGCAGAAGGAAACAGGTGTCCTTCCAGGATTACCTTGTACTTGGCTTAATTCATGCATCCTTCACAAAGACAATCTGCCCGATTCCAGCCTTGCTGAAGCATCCCCAGATCATCACCGATCCTCCACCAAATTTCACAGTGGGTGCGAGACATTGTGGCTTGTAGGCCTCTTCAGGTCTCCGTCTAACCATTAGACGACCAGGTGTTGGGCAAAGCTGAAAATTTGACTGGTAAGAGAAGATGACCTTACTCCATTCTTCTACGGTCCAATCCTTATGGTCTTTTGCAAACTTCAGCCTGGCTCTTCTTTGGTTCTCATTGATGAAGGGCTTTTTTCTAGCTTTGCACGACTTTTGCCCTGCCCCTAGGAGCCTGTTTCGAACTGTCCTCGCCATCCTCACTTCACCCCAGCTGCTGTTTGCCATTCTTTTTGTAGGTCACTTGATGTAATCCTACGGTTGTTGAGTGACATTCGAATGACTTGACGGTCATCTCGGTCAGTGGACAGTCGTTTTTGCCCTCTGCCAGTCTGTAGCTTTGTTGTCCCCATTGACTGTTGCTTGACCTTGTTCTTATGAAACGCCGTCTTTGAAATGTTCAGGATGGAAGCAACTTGACGCTCACTGTATCCCTCTGCCAGTAAAGCCAGAATTGAACCCTTCTTTTCCTCACTCAAAGCCTTCCTTTTCAACTCTATTGTCATGCTGAATAGTTATTTTGGTATTCAAATTACCTTTGAGGTACTACTTGCACTGTTTTTGCCATCCAGCTGGTCCTATTGCAAGAGGATAGTGATTAAATTAGATTTGGTTCAGGAAATCATCTAATCAGTACCTCATTAAGTAAAATGAGGTGTGTCTGTGTTGGAATTTAACAGACACAAGAATGGAATGGCTGCCATACATGTAGAGATTCTGATTTAAGAAAAATTAGGAGTAATCTATTAATTTTTTCCAGAGCTGTATATACACTGAACAAAATTATAAATGAGATTATGAGATTCTTATGAGATTCACATTCAACTGTAGGTCATAACAGAATGGCACAATCATAAAACAAAACATGGCAACAAAGAAAAAAAATGAACTGACCCCTGTTCAAAAGTCTGCATACCCTTAGTTCTTAATACTGTGTATTGCCCCCTTTAGCATCAGGGACAGTGTGCAGTCTTTTGTAACAGTTGTCTATGAGGCCTTGAATTCTTGCAGGTGGTATAGCTGTCCATTTGTCTTGGCAAAATGCCTCCAGGTCATGCAAAGTCTTTGGTCGTCTTGCATGAACCGTACGTTTGAGATCTCCCCAGAGTGGCTCGATGATATTAAGGTCAGGAGACTGTGATGGCCACTCCAGAACCTTCACCTCTTTTTGCTGTAACCACTGGAGGATTAACTTGGCCTTCTGCTTAGGGTTATTGTCGTGCTGAAAAGTCCAAGAGTGTCCCATGCGCAGCTTTCGTGCAGAAGAATGCAAATTGTCTGCCAGTATTTTCTGATAACATGCTACATTCATCTTGCCATCAATTTTCACAAGACTCCCCATGCCTTTAGAGCTCACACAGCCCCAAAATATCAGTGAGCCACCACCATGCTTCACAGTGGGGATGGTATTCTGTTCACTATCGGCCTTGTTGACCCCTCTCCAAACATAGTGCTTATGGTTGTGACCATAAAGCTCTATTTTGGTCTTTTCACTCCAAATTACAGTGTGCCAGAAGCTGTGAGGCGGGTCAAGGTGTTGTCGGGTATATTGTAACCGGGCTTTATTGTGGCAGTGGCGCTGTAAAGGCTTCTTTCTGGCAACTCGACCATGCAGCTCATTTTTGTTCAAGTATCGTCGTATTGTGCTCCTTGAAACATCCACACTGTCTTTTTCTAGAGCAGCCAGTATTTCTCTTGAGGTTACCTGCGAGTTTTTCTTTGTATCCCAAACAATTCTTCTGGCAGTTTTGGCTGAAATCTTTCTTGATCTACCTGACCTTGGTTTTGGTATCGAGAGATCCCAGAATTTTCCACTTCTTAAATAGTGGTTTGACAGTACTGACTGGCATTTGCAAGGCTTTGGATATCTTTTTATTTCCTTTTCCATCTTTATAATGTTTCATTACCTTGTTACACAGGTCTTTTGACAGTTCTTTTCTGCTTCCCATGGCTCAGTATCTAGCCTGCTCAGTGCATCCACGTGAGAGCTAACAAACTCATTGTCTATTTATACACAGACACTAATAGCAATTTAAAAATCCACAGGTGTGGGAAATTCACCTTTAATTGCCATTTTCACCTGTGAAACATTCAAGGGTATGTAAACTTTTCATCAGGGCCATTTGGGTGATTCCTGTTATCATTATGATTTAAAAAGAAACCAAACACCTATGGGATAATAAAAAGCTTCATATGATCACTTTCCTTAAATAAAAAACAGTTTGTTTGCAGTCAATAAACTGCAAATATTTTCAAAATCAATGTCAGAATTTCACCATTTCTGCCAGGTTATGCAAACTTATGAGCACAACTGTAATCAAGATGTGAATTCATGAAAAGAAACATTCAGAAGAACTGTTTGAGACAGTACCACCCAGCAACATTTTTGATTTTTCATCTTTCAACTAAATCATTTAATCATACAGTACATATATTATAGAAAAGAAGCCTAGGGAGATGCCTGGAGAGAATTGTAATAAATTTAGTTTATTATAGTACTAGATGGGATACTTAGATATAAAAAATAAAACTAAACAATGGATACAGCCTGTAACAAGTCAAGCTGAAAATACTTATTTTTTCACAGCTTTGTATGTACACAAAACAATATACACCAACTGATAGTATTTTAACAGCTAGATGTCTACATGTATTCCCGCTGACTGGTCTTAAACATTTTGCTTCAATAGCAGAGGAGCCTTCCTTCCCCTGATATGGACTAGCCCATGTCACTAACAAACAGGGGAGGGCTCCACTTAACCTATAACAAAGGTATGCTCATATACAGTAAAAACTAATTTATATTTAATAAAATGTATCCTCCAATAGGTAAGTATATTATGCAATTCCCAAACCTAGTATTAATATAAAAATATTTGTATGTATTATAAACTTAATCAACAAACTTCTTAATGCCTGCTCAGTGTATGTTGTAGTCGTGGGTCAAAACCACTATCCAATCCAAACTGAGATGTAGTAGCCCACACATAAGGCCTTGTACACAAACTGGGCAACACTGTCGCCACTGTCGCCATCCCACCTCACAACTTACAGGACTTAAAGGATCTGCTGCTAATGTCTTGGTGCCAGATAACACAGCACACCTTCAGTGGAGTCCATGTTTCAATGGGTCAGGGCTGTTTTGGCAGCCAAAGGGGGACCTACACAATATTTGGCAGGTGGTCATAATGTTATAGCTGACAGGTGTATCCCATGGCTCAGTATCTAGCCTGCTCAGTGCGTCCATGTGTGAGCTAACAAACACATTGACTATTTATACACAGACACTAATTGCAATTTAAAAAGCCACAGGTGTGGGAAATTAAACTTTAATTGCCATTTTAACCTATGTGTGTCACCTTGTATGTCTGTAACAAGGCCAAACATTCAAGGGTATGTAAACTTTTGATCAGAGCCATTTGGGTGATTTCTGTTATCATATGATTTAAAAAGGAGCCAAACAACTATGTGATAATAAATGGCTTCATATGATCACTATCCTTAAATAAAAGACAGTTTTTTTGCATGATCAGTCATATTTTCAACATCAATGCCAAAACTTCACAATTTCGCCCAGGGTATGCAAACTTATGGCACAACTGCATTAAAAATTGAGACCTTTAAAACAATACTCACGGACCACAAGGTTGAAAATCCTTGTGCTAGAGTTTACAAACAGGTGCAGGGCAGATCAGAATGTGGTGATACCATACTGGTGGAAAATGTGGTGAAGATATTTAGATGATTCTCAGAGGCGTAAACAAAACTTACTAGAAATGAAGCAGCTTAACCACAGATTGATTTACAGTTTTTATTTTGTGTTAAATGTAGCAGGATGTTTTTCTCACACTTCATCACTTGCTAATAAACATATGGTGGTGGCATAATTGCTGTTTGATCAGTGACAGATATGTAGTATAGAGTAAAGTTGGCGTAAACATAAGCAATAGGAAATCCTACAATGCAGCCAAAAATATCAAATATCAGAAATCTCTTTATTCCACTTGATTTGTGAAACCATGATACATAATCGCCCTGTTCTTCATTGCAACCTCCCTGGTGACCTTCAGTGTGACCCATGACCTGCCCTCCCATTGCATTATTTGGCTTGTGGCCCTCACTGTCTTACTGACCAAAGTGGTCCCTGTATGGAAACAAGAGGCAAGCCTAGTTCTGCCAGCCCACGATTAGAAGGGATGATTGTTGTTGTCCCTGGCTGGATTCAATCTGCAGTTTTCTATGTGGCAGACTGTGTCTTTCCCACTACGCTATTTAAACAGAGTTGCTACACTACATTCCGCAAGTTAAATTAGAAAGAGATTACTGAAGATTGCTAGCTAATAGCTATACAGTAATGACAACAATGACTCCAATCACTCCATGGCTGGTTTGTTTCTTTAGAAAACTATGACAGTTGAATAGCTAACCACTACGCTACGTGAACTACGCTATGTAAATCGAAATCGAGAGCAATATGTTCGTTGTCGGTTCAGTTTGTCCATCACAATATAACTCTAAACAGCTTTACTGTAGGCTTACTATAATGTCGCTTCTGCTTGTAGCCAGCAAAGTTTTAGTCTATCCTGAACAAATCCTAACACCTAATTTGTTTTGTCTGTGGCGAGGATCAAACCCCGGTCGCATCTCTAACCACTACGCTATTTAATAACGATAAGTCAGTCGGTCATTCACAACAAATTTATTGTGTGTTGTAGCACCATCTTGTGGAGAACAACAGAGGGCAGGAACAACATAATTAAAGGAACCTCATCCATGTTTGGAACTGTTGTTGTCAATCGCTCACAAGCATTTTTTGGAACTGTGGTTGAACATATCATAATCATAACAAGTGTGGTCAAATACACTGCTTGTACAAATTGTACCTGGAATACATATCTTAGACAGACTTTTTCAAATTTGTACTTGAAATACAGTCCTCATCAATACAAAATCACTGCATTTTATTAAAAGAATCAAACACATAATACTCATCAAAACAGAAAAGGTTTCAAATGTATGAATTGTTTCTAGTAATCAATATTTACTATAGTGCATAATGTTAAATGCCAATCAGATACAATTAAGAAAAAGTCAATTTAAAAACACTGTGACCATCCGACACTGGGCTTTGCTTTTTTCTTAGGTTGGCCAAATCGAATACGTTCAAATCAGTTGTGCTCTTTTATTTGATTCACTGAGGAATTATATTTGATTTATATGCAAAAGGCAGATATATTTATAAAAAGACAGTCATTTCCCAGAAGAAACTTGAAAAGATATGTACACTTTTGATCATCATGACTGAGTGAAAGCAAAGAAAATGTATTTATTAACTGGGATTTTTAGGTTTGCCTGTTTGAAATGTATATTCATGGTATTTTCATTACATACATGTTCTTTTACAAAATCATTCATACATTTGTAATTTGTTACCATATATATATTTGTAATTTTGATGGTACAATATAACTTTTATTAACATATTTACGTTTCCAGTGGGCAACTGCATTTGAAAAAAATACATTCACTGTTTTGTTAAATCCCGCAGCATTCTGTCTCGACAAAAAAAGAAATGCTGGTACCTAAATTTGAGAAATATCACATACACACAACAAGTCAGTATGGTTCTGCGTACTCTTTCCAGTCTTTATTTATATTTGTAGGCCTATGTAGTCTTTTATTGTTTATTACAGGTGCTGGTCATATAATTATAATATCATCAAAAAGTTGATTTATTTCAGTAATTCCATTCAAAAAGTGAAACTTGGATATTATATTCATTCATTACACACAGACTGATATATTTCAAATGTTTATTTCATTTAATTGTGATGATTAAAACTGACAACTAATGAAAATCCCAAATTCAGTATCTCCGAGAATTAGAATATTACTTAAGACCAATACAAAAAAGGATTTTTAGAAATGTTGGCCAACTGAAAAGTATGAACATGAAAAGTATGAGCATGTACAGCACTCAATACTTAGTTGGGGCTCCTTTTGCCTGAATTACTGCAGCAATGCAGCGTGGCATGAAGTCGATCAGTCTGTGGCACTGCTCAGGTGTTATGAGAGCCCAGGTTGCTCTGATAGTGGCCTTCAGCTCTTCTGCATTGTTGGGTCTGG
>JACXGI010011680.1:0-24442 GCA_016801175.1 Esox masquinongy | reverse complement strand
ATGAGGCAATATGTATTCCATATTCAGTCATTGGGATTGTCTGAATTTTGCCCTTGGAACGTGTTTTAATACCCACTTTGTATTGAAATTACTCTTAAATATGATCATATATGAATTGTTGTCAATGTTTTCTTAAACAATGAATAAACTCAATTTATGTCAGTTTTGAAGTAATACGTTGGTCTCTTTTATTTTGAAAATTTCCTAATTTTTGTGACCCGGAAGTATTTCTTTAATGTTGCTCACAAGACGCTGATCACAAGTTGGCAGTTCTGTAAGCAGAAGATACGACCCTCCACACGCACAAGCTGTGTGTGTTTGTGTGAGAGAAATTTAACCAATATCCCACTTGGTGGAAAGTCAAGTCATTTTTATTTATATAGCACATTTAAAAACAACAGGAGTTGACCCAAAATGCTTTACAGTCGAGGCAGATGAATTAAAATCTGCCTCAAAACAGGTATACGTGCAGGCGGTAGAACAAACGTGTTGATTGCCATGGACAGGCACATTTGTCCTACTTATCAGCATAGAATAGCAGCTAAAGCACAACAGACGGAAAGCAAATAATCTTTGCATGCATGGCTTGCTGAGGCTATATACTAGCAAAATACACAGCTGTCAAACAAATTTGAAAGCTTTAGTAACTGCAGTAGTTACACATTTTTTGTAGCTTAGTGATCACATCACTTAAAACACATCTTCGATCGCATTTGCAGATAAAGGCAAGAGAGCTAGCCTACATTCCCAACAGCAGATGAAGGCAAGAGAGCTAGCCTACATTCCCAACAGTAATTAGTGAAGTACAGTATTGGGAAGCATCTTACCCAAACAATTTTTGGGGGGGCAAAGAATTCTTGCTGGAAGGCAATGCCCCTGTGCCACCAGGTCTGTATACATGATTAAAGGAATAATACATAAAAGGCAACAATACATAATATCATACAATAGTACATATAATACATAGAGGGCAAGACTAAAGTGGAAAACACTTAAGACAACTAAAATTATGTAAAATCAAATCATATTAAAACAATAAGAAGTTAAGAGAAATCGAATAAAACCAACAACAGATTAAAACACAGTAAAAGGACATTAAAAATAAGTAAAGAGTGGACTTGACAAAAACCAAGGGACAACGTCAGACTGAACTAAAAGCAAGAGAAAAAAGGTGTGTCTTTAAATTTGATTTAAAATTGTCAATGGTGGAACAGGACTTAATGTGGGATGGGAGACTATTCCAGGGCATGGGTGGGAGCAGCAACAGACAAAACTAGGCTACATCATCCTCCCTGGAGGGTGGGTTCTTGCTTCTTCCAAATATACCAAATAGTTTATTTTGAAAGACCAAACATCTTGCCCATGTCTAAGATCTGATGTTTTAATCCTTAATATAATTGATGCAACTGTTCTTTACTCTTATGTACTCTATTTCCGTTACATTCATGTTCACGGTAGCAGTGGACTTTGAAAATGATGCATAAAAGAACAAATTAGTGCATAGAAATTCACCAGAATACAGGGAATGAAGCATCTGACACTCTCATTGGGGAGGACCCCGAGACCCCGCTTCATTTGTGTCCCCCAGGTTTGGGGCTGCTGGCAAGGTGTCCCTTATTTTTCTACATTGAAGGTGCTAACCCTAATCTAACCCCACGGCGCGACTGACTAGATAACGGTATGTTGTTGACTTGCACAGCTGCATTTGGTTCATTCAGTATGAGTCTTGCACATCCACAGTGAGGGAAAAAATTATTTGATCCCCTGCTGATTTTGTACGTTTGCCCACTGACAAAGAAATGATCAGTCTATAATTTTAATGGTCGGTTTATTTGAACAGTGAGAGACAGAATAACAACAAAAAAATCCAGAAAAACGCATGTCAAAAATGTTATAAATTGATTTGCATTTTAATGAGTGAAATGAGTATTCGACTCCTCTGCAAAACATGACTTAGTACTTGGTGGCAAAACCCTTGTTGGCAATCACAGAGGTCAGATGTTTCTTGTAGTTGGCCACCAGGTTTGCACACATCTCAGGAGGAATTTTGTCCCACTCCTCTTTGCAGATCTTCTCCAAGTCATTAAGGTTTCGAGGCTGACGTTTGGCAACTCGAACCTTCAGCTCCCTCCACAGATTTTCTATGGGATTAAGGTCTGGAGACTGGCTAGGCCCCTCCAGGACCTTAATGTGCTTCTTCTTGAGCCACTCCTTTGTTGCCTTGGCCGTGTGTTTTGGGTCATTGTCATGCTGGAATACCTCATCCATGACCCATTTTCAATGCACTGGCTGAGGGAAGGAGGTTCTCACCTAAGATTTGACGGTACATGGCCCCGTCCGTAGTCCCTTTGATGCGGTGAAGTTGTCCTGTCCCCTTAACAGAAAAACACCCCCAAAGTATAATGTTTCCACCTCCATGTTTGACGGTGGGGATGGTGTTCTTGGGGTCATAGGCAGCATTCCTCCTCCTCCAAACACGGTGAGTGGAGTTGATGCCAAAGAGCTCGATTTTGGTCTCACCTGAGCACAACACTTTCACCCAGTTCTCCTCAGAATCATTCAGATGTTCACTGGCAAACTTCAGACGGGCCTGTACATGTGCTTTCTTGAGCAGGGGGATCTTGCGGGTGCTGCAGGATTTCAGTCCTTCACAGCATAATGTGTTACCAATTGTTTTCTTGGTGACTATGGTCCCAGCTGCCTTGCGATCATTGACAAGATCCTCCCGTGTAGTTCTGGCCTGATTCCTCACCGTTCTCATGATCATTGCAACTCCACAAGGTGAGATCTTCCATTAAAATTATAGACTGATCATTTCTTTGTCAGTGGCCAAACGTACAAAATCAGCAGGGGATCAAATAATTTTTTCCCTCAATGTAGCTAGTGTTAGTGGTTATACAATTGTGCCCCTAAGTTTGCATACCCTGGCAGAAATTGTGCAATTTTGGCATTGATTTTGAAAATATGACTGATCATGCAAAGAAATTGTCTTTTATTTAAGGATAGTGATCATATGAAGCCATTTATTATCACATAGTTGTTTGGCCTTTTTAAATCATAATGATAACAGAAATCACCCAAATGGTCCTGATCAAAAGTTGACATACCCTTGAATGTTTGGCCTTGTTACAGACACAAAAGGTGACACACACAGGTTAAAATGGCAATTAAAGGTTAATTTCCCACATCTGTGGCTTTTTAAATTGCAATTAGTGTCGAAAAAGGTGAAGGTCCTGGAGTGGCCATCACAGTCTCCTGACCTTAATATCATCGGGCCACTCTGGGGAAATCTCAAACATGCGGTTCATGCAAGACGAGCAAAGACTTTGCATGACCTGGGGGCATTTTGCCAAGACGAATGGGCAGCTATACCGCCTGCAAGAATTCAGGGCCTCATAGACAACTATTACAAAAGACTGCACGCTATCATTGATGCTAAAGGGGGCAATACACAGTATGAAGAACTAAGGGTATGCAGACTTTTGAACAGGGGTCATTTAATTTTTTTCTTTAAAGCCATCGTTTGTTTTATGATTGTGCCATTCTGTTATAACCTACAGTTGAATATGAATCCCATAAGAAATAAAATGTGTTTTGCCTACTCACTCATGTTTTCTTTAAAAATGGTACATATATTACCAATTCTCCAAGGGTATGCAAACTTTTGAGCACAACTGTAATTGCTCATTGACAGTAGTGAATGGAGGATGACATCAGGCATTCTCAAAGCAAAGTTTATATTTTTGGTTACATTTCTTTAGGAAACATTATTTCTTAAGACAACAGTGAATCTTATGACAAAACGTATACCATTATATTTATTGTAACAAGGATACTCCAGTATGTAATTACTAATTTGTATTCATGGGGATTTAATAAATACTGAGTATTTTGTACAATCATACTGACAACATGATGTCAAACAAAGAAAAAATATATAATTATAATAATAAAAGCAATATTAATAACTATACAGTATATTTGATGTTATGGTCTCCTATCTGAGAAATATTCCTTAGTTCCTGATGACTTGGAGACAGATTATTTTAGGAGTTCAATGACGGGCCATAATTTGGTAGTGGTGGCAAAGAAGATGGTCGTTAAAACACGTTGCTGAAAAAAGCAGGACAGAGAAGCAGGGTAATGTCACATGATTGATGGATCTTTTTTGTGCAGTTAAGTAACAGTATCAAATCAATGGTAAGAACACTGAGATTCAGGTAGTGTAGAAGTCAGCAGAGATCACTAAAGTACAGTTCATGCATTTAGTAACTTTAACACTTTGAATATTAGGGAATGTCATTCTGCAAAGGAACTGAAGAGTGTTCACCTATTTCCTTGAGGTTTGGTGTGAGGGACATTGAAGGACATTGTGAGGGGCCATTGACACAAGCTACAGTAGGAGAGAAATAAAGAGAAATACAAACACATTATATTAAGGGTTACTCTTGATAAAAGATCCAATATTCCAGTTTGTTTTGAACTTAAAGCATCTTGGGAACCCTTTTCAAATAACCTGTGAGAGCCAGAAGTGCACTGAGTGTTGTGCAGTAGATATAATTCTATCTCTGATTGGATGTGTGATGCAAGGTTGACAAGTGGCGACCAATACTTGCCAAATAAAAAGTACATACACTTCTAACAAACTAAAGATGTAGGTGGACCATGATGTTGGTGTACTACCACTCTGTACTTACACACATTCTAAGGACTAACACATACATACAGTTTTCCTTTTATAACCACTAACGTTAGTATGATGTGCAAGACTCATACTGAATGAACCGAAAGCAGCTGTGCAAGTCAACAACTTACCGTTATCGAGTCTAGTCAGTTGCGTCGTCGGGTTAGATACCTTCATTACTTTAGTTAAGCTACAGTAGGCTACTAGCTGGCTAGCTAGCCAACCAGATATAGGCTGACATAACTAACTGTGCTTAAGTTAGTTGCTTGAAGTCGAAAACACGCTTGGCGTTGTATTACCCATTGGTGATGCAGTCAAATATTGTTATACAAATAAACGTTATACTCACATTTCAGGAAAAACTTGTCCTAGCTACCTTTAGACTACAATCTACCAGGCTCCAGTCCCTATATTCCATAAGTCCCACCAAGCGAGACCTCTGACTGAAACCACGCACACGAGAACTTGTCGACCAAAGGAAAATGTGTCTCAAAAATGTGAAAATAAAAATTTAGATCTGTAAATAAACTTAAGATTTGTAAATGTAAGTCAGCACTTGTAAATGTTAAGCAACAGTTGTAAATGTTTTACAGATTAGTGTTTTATTTGTGAAATATGTTTTTACATATTCACAAATTGTATTTATATTTGTGAAACATGTTTACATATTTACAGATTGTTTTTATTTACAAAATATTTTTTCACATTTACAAATCCTATTTTTATTTGTGAGTTGTGATGAATATACGCACATATTTTCTAGACATATTTATGAATATTGAGACACATCTAACTCCATAAACCACCTCCAAGTTATTACAAATGCTACTTGATAACTACAATAAATGTTGCTAATTGATAGTAATAGTGACATAAAGCTGTGCTTTGTAAACAATGTGCTATGGCAGCAAAATTAGCTTAACAAAGAATACTTTGATTTAACGAAGAAGCAAAGGGTTAAGCAATATTTTCAACTCAATAAATATATTTCACCTGAGTACATGAAAAAACTTACAAAACCTGGCTTCAGACCAGCCTTTGTGATTGAACTTCTGTGAACTAACAGTAAAACATGCTTGCTGCTTATGAGAAAACTTGTATTTAATATAACCTAGAGTGGATATGAAAAGTTTACACACCCCTGTGAAAATGCCAGGTTTTTGTGATGTAAAAGAATGAGACAAAGATAAATAATGTACAAACTTTTTCCGCTTTTAATGTGACCTATAATGTGAGCAATTCAATTGAAAAACAAACTGAAATCTTTGAGGGGGAAAAATGAAAAATAACAACCTTACAATAACCAGGTTGCATAAGTGCGCACACCTTATAACTGTGGATGTGGTTGTGTTCAGAATTAACCAATCACATTCAAACTCATGTTAAATAGAAGTCATTACACACTTGCCATCATTTAAAGTGACTCTGATTAATCACAAATAAAGTTCAGCTGTTCTAGTAGGATTTTCCTGACATTTTCTTAGGTGCATCTCAGAGCAAAAGCCATGGTCCGCAGAGAGCTTCCAAAGCATCAGAGGGATCTCATTGTTGAAAGATATCAGTCAGAAAAGGGTACAAAGGAATTTCCAAAGCATTAGATATACCATGGAACACAGTGAAGACAGTCATCATCAAGTGGAGAAAATATGGCACAACAGAGACATTACCAAGAACTGGACGTCCCTCCAAAATTGATGAAAAGACGAGAAGAAAACTGGTCAGGGAGGCTTCCAAGAGGCCTACAGCAACATTAAAGGGACTGCAGCAATTTCTGGCAAGTACTGGCTGTGTGCTGCATGTGAAAACAATCTCCCGTATTCTTCATATGAATGGGCTATGGGGTAGGGTGGCAAGACGGAAGCCTTTTCTTACAAAGAAAAATATCCATGCCCGGCTGAAGTTTGCAAAAACAAACATCAAGTCTCCCAAAAGCACGTGGGAAAATGTGTTATGGTCTGATGAAACCAAGGTTGAACTTTTTGGCCATAATTCCAAAAGGCATATTTGGTGCAAAAACAACACTGCACATCACCCAAAGAACACCATACCCACAGTGAAGCATGGTGGTGGCAGCATCAGGCTTCGGGGCTGTTTTTCTTTAGCTGGAACCGGGGCCTTAGTCAGGGTGGAGGGAATTATGAACAGTTCCAAATACCAGGCAATTTTGGCACAAAACCTTCAGGCGTCCGTTGGAAAGCTGAAGATGAAGAGGAAGTTCACCTTTCAGCATGACAACGACCCAAAGCACACATCCAAATCCACAAAAGCATGGCTTCACCAGAAGAAGATTAATGTTTTGGAATGGCCCAGCCAGAGCCCAGACCTGAATCCAATTGAACATCTGTGGGGTGATCTAAAGAGGGCTGTGCACAGGAGATGTCCTCGTAATCTGACAGACTTGGAGCGCTTTTGCAAAGAATGGTGGGCAAATATTGCCACGTCAAGATGTGCCATGCTAATAGATTCCTACCCAAAAAGACTGTGTGCTGTAATAAAATCAAAAGGTGCTTCAACAAAGTATTAGTTTAAGGGTGTGCACACTTATGCAACCAGGTTATTGTGAGTTGTTTATTTTTTATTTTTCCCCCTCAAAGATTTCAGTTTATTTTTCAATTGAATTGTTCACATTATAGGTCACATTAAAGGTGGAAAAAGTTCTGACATGATTTATCTTTGTCTCATTCTTTTACATCACAAGAACCTGGCATTTTAACAGGGGTGTGTAGACTTTTTATATCCACTGTATTTCTGGGTGGTTACTGCATGTGTATGAAATAGGTTTTTATGCTATATATTTGGACCATTGGCTTCCCTGAAAACAGGTACTAACAGGAGGCACGACGAGAACGCTGATCCATTGCCCCCCAAAAGAACTGATTGGAACTAAACCTCAAGGCAAGAACAAAAACTGATTAAAAACATATGTGCACAAACTATTTACAAAATATTTTCAAGCGCTCACTTTTGCAGTGCCAACTTTGGGAGCATGTGGTTCTTGAAAAAGCCCTCCAGTCCAGTGATATTAGATTGCCAGTGGTCGTCTCGCCGGATAGGGATGATGATGGAGGCTTTGGTAGTCCACACTACAAAGAAGCAGGTGTCCCTTCCTGTGATGTGGAGCTGACCTTGGACGTGGTGCCAGTAGGGATGGTCTTCATTAAGGCAGTAGGACCCTTCCTCCTCCTGGACAAAGAATTCTATTGTCTTCACTGCTTCTTCAATGGTGAAGCCCCTCGCTTTATAGGGACACTACCTCCAGCACTGCTTTGGTGCCAACAAGGCCATCAGGTGAGGCACCCAGGATCCCAGACCTCGTGACCCAAAGCCCTGAGTCTTGCACATCTTTCCCAGTTGCCATTTTAAAGGCCTTGATAGCTTCCTCTTCATTGTCTGTGCCCCACTTTACAGACAACACCCCATCTAGCGACTGAGCCAAGGACCATTTTCAGCAGAGATGGAGAAATTTTGTTTTGCCCTCGACACATATCCAAAATTGCTGGCCGTCAACCTCCCACTCCGCATGGTGTGCCATAAGGGGTTGGAGCGCTGACCCACTGTTGCCTGCTCTATTGCCTCCTGCTGCTCTAAAGACATCACCATTCCAGATAGGATGCCTGCATGGCCCAGGTGCCCTTGATTCTTAACAATGTCCAGTACAGACAGGGAGGATAAGGAGCATACCAATTGTTCTGGCTCAGGTTCAAGGAGCCATGCCATGCCAGTAAACCTGCCCCGGGGACGGTTCCTCAGCCACTGACTGTCCTCCTCTGTGTTGTTCTCTGGACAGAGGATTAAAGTCATCAGCTGGGTACATCTCCTCTACAGACTGCACATTGTTGGATGTGGTTGGCTTTTTCCATTCACACTCCACGTCTGATGTTGTACACCGCAAAAACAGCGAATGCAGCTGCATGGCTACACTTAAGGGCTCCACGTGGGCATTCACAGGAGGTGGAAAGAATGCCCTGATCACCCATAGTGACCTAACAAGAAAAAATATTTTTTTAGCTATAGCAATCCCTAACAGTACCTAATTAACTGTGTATTTTCCAAATGAGGACTATTGTTTTTCCATAACAAATTAATATACTTGTAATTTAACACCTGACACTCAACTTGACTTCCAACAACAATACAGACTAGATTTGTAAACCAAAAATTATCTACAGAATGGAAAATACATTTTCAATGAAAGCATTAGAAATTAAAATGTTGTCCTGGCTAGTATCCCGGATAATTTACATTGATTATAGATCATTTCTATGGATTTATCCTTCTATAAATCTAATGTATCTTGCTTAGCTACACTCACCAACACAGAATAAACTTTATCCTTCATGCTGGCCCTGACCAAACCGGTAAGTTGATCCTCACTATAGCACGGAGGTAAAATTGGTTTTATATTCGCACATTCAACATTCAACAGACATTCAACAGACATTCCCCAATAGCCATTTACAGATTGGAAAATCAATAACTTATTAATTGATTGACATATACAAATCAAACAATGTCTGATTTATTCTATGAATGCCTGGCATACTTTTACAACCTTTGATTCCAATAGAAGTTCTACTTAGGATTTAGTAGAAATTCCTGAAATTTGTAATAGGGCAATTACAGCATTGAAAATCAAGAACTTATTTATTGATTGACATATACAAATCAAACAACATCTAATTTATTCTTTAAATGCCTGGCATACTTTGACAACCTTTGATTTCAATAGAAATTCTACTTAGGATTTAGTAGAAATCCCTGAAATCTGTAACAGTGCAATTACAGATTTGAAAATCAATAACTTATTAATTGATTGACATATACAAATCAAACAACGTTTGATTTATTCTATGTGCACTTTTGTAGAGGTAATTGAAGCAAATACTATGGAGTTACTTTTGTTTCAATAAGAACAATCAAAAATATTAGTATTGCAAACAAAATAATTAATATTGAAAGCAAAACATCAACTAAAATATATTGAGACCAAATATATATATATATTGCAAATAAAATCTTTTGAAATGCGAAAACAAATTGATTGAAAATAAATGCAAACAATTCTTTGAGAGGGAATATTTTTATTTGATAACGCGATTGGGTTACTACGGTGGCGTATTGCCGCCACGCGAAAAAAAAGAGGCCAATTTTTTTTCTCTCACAAGAAGTTCTTCAAAAAAGTGGAAATATTACGTGAATAAAGTCAAAATATTATTTCGATAATAAAAGTTGATATATTTCGAGATTATTCTCGAAGTATAATTTCGAGAATAAAGTCGAAATGTTATTTCGAGAATAAAGTCAAAATATTATTTCGAGTTTTTTTATGAGCCAATTAAGAACATTCTAGAATATTGAGTTTTGAGACCGCTGTTCAGATACGACCGACAGTAACCTTACACAGGTGAGTTTCGTTCATTGTCCGTGGCTTGGGAATATAATGACATTTCAGATGGAGGCCAATAATACGTTGAAAAGCCTTCATCAACCTTGTTTTACTGTAGTCAGACAAAATGTAAGTGGTAAGGTTACGTTATCTGTACTGTAAGCTAGGAGACCACCATTGCCACCTGTTTACATTACGTTTGATTACCTGATAATTACCAGCAAGTATTTTTACTAAATATTTGCATACTTGCCTCGTATTTCCAGGCAGTTACAGTGTAATTTAGACAAGGGTCAATAGCCTTTATTCAAAATGACAAGGTTTAGCCTACTAGTTTTTTTATTTACCACTACCAATGCTAACTTCTACCAATTTATACAGGACACGTGTGGCTAGCTGTCTCTCTGTTCGGCGTGTAAGATGTCCTTTACCACCATATCGGATTTCCTACGCGACCGGGGGGTCACAGAAGAAGTAATTTCAAAGCTGGAGGAGCAAAAGGTGCGTTCGGCCTAAAGGGTTGTGGTATGTACGGTGGGTTGATGGTTAATAAGATGACGCCCTAAAGCCTCGAAAACTAGCCCCAAAAATGTCCGCAGCAAATAACTACTTCGCCATAGCCGCGGGAGGTGTCATTACATTGATGGCAGCAACGATCAGGAAATCATTATTCTGTAAGCTTGAAATTTACCTTTTAGCATACACTCTTATATTAACTCTCACCACCTAGCTCTGTGATTAAAACCAGCAACATGGACCACAGCTATTAACTGCTATGCTACATGTATAGGCCTACAGTACTTAATATATATCAGTATGCGTAGTGTCAGTATACAGTAGTTATGAAGCCATCTAATGAAAGGTTTTTGCCACTGCATTTTGTTCTAGTGTTGTAGTGGGCATTGTTTCCACTTTTGGAGTAAGTTAAACATTATGATGACCATAACAGATACATTGTTATTTATTTACTAGCCCACAGGTTAAGAGTGTATCCCAAACTAGCATGCAAGATGAGCCTTGTAAGAATGATCTAAAGCAGTGGTTCTCAGACCTCTCCTCAGTGACCATTAGGCAACTCACAATTTGGTTGTAGCCCTGAGCAGGCTTACCTAAATCACTTATTTAAGGGCTTGGTAATTAGTTGACACCTTTAATCAAGTGTGCTAGATCTGGAGTAGATAAAAACATGGAACGGCTGTGGGCCCCAATGGAGAATGATCTAAACAGAATCTGTGGGCCACGTTTTATATTTAGCCAGATAATTTGGGGAGATGTTTGGTTTCGTGATGCAAAAAAACATTATCTCAAAAGCAAACATGAGTGGTTGTAAATAAGTCTCCAATGACAGGCAACAATAGCAGCAGATCAGAAAAGTCTGCTCTTCTCTGAGCAGACAAGCCTTCAGTAACCTCTTTCTCTTTCAGTTCTTTTAGTTGTGTGGCTTTCAGTGGAACCCAAATATGGCTAAATTAACATATGCCTACACAGGAAACATTTCAATGTATTCACATACCTACTGCGGCTGTTCCAGGTAGATAAAATGTCCTCAAAAAAAAGAAAAAAAAGCAAACCAGTGGTCAGTAGGCCCTCAATGACGTGACTGACACCCCTGCTCTAAGGACTTTTCATGTAAAATGTATGTTATGGCAAAAAACATTTTTTGGATCCACTTCCATGTTAATAATGTAAAAGCAATCTTTTATGAGGATTAAATAATGAAATGAGAATAAATACCTTTGCAATTTATATCATGTTTTCTTTCTCTGCAGATTGACAAAGATGTAGTCCTGCTTATGGAACATGCTGATCTGGCCAACTACATTCCGTCATATGGAGATCGGCTTGCTCTTATAAACTTTTGCCAAAATGAAAAGCCAGTCTCAAAACGGAAATTTGGTCTTTTTGATAAAATTAGAGAAAAACTGAAACCAAGAAAGCAATCCAGCAATGTGGAAGAGGAATTGTTAACATTTAAACCTGACGGAAGACAAGACGAAGCACACCAAAGAAAGTCGACATGGAAATCAAGCACTTGACGTATTGAAATAGGGTGGATTCACACTGAAAAGGAGACCAAACAAATTAGAGCAAAGCAAGGAGGAGGCACCAGAAAGATTGTTATAGACTGTAGTGCAGGAGCTGCTGAGATCTTGAAAGAGGGAAAGAATTTGTTCTTTCCAAATGGAAAAACCAGCAAAGGCCTTGAAACTGACTTTGAGTTTGAGGTGTGGGACTAAGCAAAACGCCTTTCCAGCAGATGTTACCATCAGCACAATATATCAGACAGTCAAGCTACCCATGTTGCGTTTTTATATTGCAACTAAGCCATTGCAAGAGTTTGAAGACACTTCTGTCTCTGTGCCTTTGAATGATAGCTCTTACAAAGATGTTTTCTTACAAAGATTATCTGTCTGATAATGAATATGACAGCCTACATGGGCCAAGCAGCTCTGATAAAGCAGCTCTGATAAAGACCAAGTGTCAGAGGTCAGCCTACGTGGGCCAAGCAGCTCTGATCAGCCAGTAAACGCACTCCCCATCATCAACCCCCCACTCATCAGAGACTGTTTTCATCACAGATCAGCCTTACCAGGAACTCAGTTTAGAGGATCAAGGTACTTTTGTTCAAGCCTATTCAGTGGCTACTGGTGGTAGTCTTAATGATATACTTGATGATGAAATTACATTTGGTCCAACTTTAGAGGTTGAATCAAACCTGGATGACACAGACTTACGAACCTGACAAGACACCCTATCGTCCACCTTCAGTGTGTCCAAAAATCTTAACCATACGTCATGCAAACTGCCTCTATGACATGCTAGAAGCTTTCTCTGACCCTGATGTTTTGACTCAACCACTAGTTGTGAGATGTTTATTACCAGATAACTCTTAAGAAAAAGGCTGTGGATCTGGAGTACTAAGGGATGTGTTCAGTAGCTTATGGCAAGAATTCTATGACCGTTGCACCCTTGGCACAACACTGGAAGTGCCCTTCATCAGACATGATTTCAGCGCTGACATTTGGAAAGCAATTGGAAGAATTGTTGTGAAGGGTTACCAAGACTGCCAGTGCTTACCGATTAAGTTTGCACCCCCATTTTTAGAAGATATATTGTTTGGTTCAGTGTACAGCGACCTGAGGGAAAGATTTTTACAGTTTGTTAGCACTCCAGAGCAACAAATCCTCAAACAAGCCTTGAAAGATTTCACATCTGTTGAGTCAGAGGACCTTTTGGACATCCTGGACAACTATGGCTGCAGAAAAAGAGTTACAGCAGAAAATATTGCAGAGATTCTGTGCGAGCTGTCACACAAAGAGATTGTACAAAAAACAATGTTTGTAAATGACTGTTGGAGAGAAATGCCCCAAACACAGATTGCACTTAATGCTGAGCAGTTGACGCAGATGTACAACAGCCTAAAACCCTCCCCTAAAAAGGTGGCAGCACTTCTGACATTCCCTGCAGGTATGACCACAAAGCAGAAGGAGGTGGAGCATCTCTTGAAAAGATGCATCAGGGAACTAGATAATGAGAAAATAGGGACGTTTTTGAGATTTTGCACGGGATCGGATGTTATTGTAACTGACAGTATCATGGTGGAGTTCACAGTGATGTCAGATTTCACGAGGCGGCCAATTTGGCGCACCTGTGGGATGTTCTTACAAATGTCTGACAACTATGAAAATTTCCCACTGTTCCGTGCTGAATTCAACGCAGTTCTACAGAGCAATGTCTGGATAATGGACATAGTTTAATACTACTAGGTCTGTCATCCAGATCATCTACAAAAGACAGAAAAAAAATTGCAGTGTAACCTCCCTAAAATAATTGTATGTACAGTACGTGCTACTACAGTATTGAGACATGCTTTTGTAATTTTGAAAATGCCTTTTTATTTTGACAAATTAATTTAATGAATGTAGCTTCTTTCAGTTGTGATGAAAAGTGTTCGGTTTTTTAATGAGATGCTTGGGAGGTCATTTATGGAATTCATTCGCTAATAAGTGTCAAGTAGTGCCTGTAAGTTTATGGCATATTTCAAAAATTATATTTTGTTATAGATGTTTCAAAAACATTGATTGGCCAGTAGCTCAGTGAATGAATGAACTAATTAAATCAAGAAAAATATTTTGACTATTGAAAGCCAATGTTTGAGATGGAATGTTTAGCACAGTTCCTGTTATGCTAGTCTGTCTAATATAGATCATGTTATGTTCCCAAGTGAAAAGTATAATTAAGTGTATTATTTTGGAACCACTTAAGTTGTACTTTAGTACACTAAATCGTAACAAAATAGTATTAAAACAGTATTTAACTATTATTTACATTATAATAAGTACACTTCAGTGTACATATTACAGTATACTTATAATACACGCTTGGGAAATATAGTCCAAATTTATTTCAAATGTTATATGTTTGTAATACCATTTATTTCCAATCATGTATTACATGTGTACTAAAGCAAGAAATTAGCACATCCATTTTAACACTTAGTATACTTATTACTATTTAAATAGTACATAAATACTATTTAGTGTACTAAAGTACAACTTAAGTGGTTCCAAAATATACTTCTGTTTTCATTTGGGCATGCATGTGTAAATGTTTGTTCAGTTTGAAAGCTGTTATTACATGATACACAATTGGTGCTGGTTACATAATGCAATTATCAACTGATTTTTGCTGGAGAATGTCTGTTTTGACTGAATCTGTTCATTGACTGCATTGTTTGAATGGAATATTGGCATGTTAGCAGCTCAAGCTTAATGTTCTTTCTACAGCTGTAATTCTTTGTAATGCCTAATAGAATGACAATGTTCTGTAATGACATTCTCGCTCCATGTTTTATGTTTTTACAAAATGTTTTTATAGCTTTTAAATGGTGTCTGAAGTTATACTGTAGACACAAGATGATGATAGGTAGTGGTTTTATTAAACAATGCCTTTTTCATTGATTTCTGTATGCACATTATTAACCAAAAATGTCCAACTCAAGTCACATACGTAGGTGTTACAATTTTCTGACATCCATTTTTGGAAAATAAATGTTACTCTGTTACAGGTTGTCTTATTTCTTCCTTATACACAGATTCTGCATTTAGTTCACTGGTAAAACAATCATTGGTGTTGAAAACCATAAATATCTATTTCTCCAATACTATATACAATTTGTAATGAGAATGAATGTTTCTATAAAATCTTACATTTGAATATCGTATACCCACAAACAATGCATAATATTTTTAGTACAGTATATTACAGTACAGTACAGTACAGTATATTCACAAATTGAAACAATGAACTAAAATGAGGAATGCAAATGCCTACTAACAAACACTGCTGCTGCACATGATTTATCAATGTTTCACTAAGTGTTCTAGTGGAATAATGCTCTAGTTCTGCACTGAATGTATGTATGCATTTCAGACAAATTCAATAGTCATTTTCCACCATACCCTCTGCTGAACCGAAAGCTTCACTTGTTTCTAAGTGGACCTAATCAAGTGAGTTCTTCCCAAATGCTACCTGGGAAAGCAATCGGTTACAGGTGAGTTGATATGTAAGCACGTAAGTACAAATACAATATCGATAGCTTCGTCAGGATTACTAGGTGGATGCATATTGTTCTCTGCCGTTGCAAGGCATGAAATATCAAAAATTGTTTGATCACAGGGGTATGGACCTCTCGGAAGACATTCCTCTTCACAATTCTGTATTTATTGTTGAGAAACTCCTTTGAGGTGATCCCTGGCCCTATACTGTTGTGGAAGGCTGTACATAAGCAGTGGCCGTCCACTAGGAGCTACAGGGTTTCTGCAGGGGCAGATTCGATGAGTGTTCCAGAGATGAAGAAGGTTCTGCAATTTTTCCTATATGAAAGACAAAAATGCAAGACCAAATTAATTTTGTTAATGTATCAGAATAATTAAATAAATACAAATTTTCTGTCTTAGTTGAGGGCACAGAATGATGGGTAGTTGTGAATTGATGGCTTAAGTAGCTTTGCAGATATGAATCCAATTTTTGACTACTTAATTCAAACCAGATAATCATTACATCAAGCAGTTTCCCAACATTTTACAATGATTCATACTGTACCAACAACATAATTTTACTTTGTCAAGGCTTTCCCTGACGTATCCCCTCATGTTCACTTTACCAGTAAGCTTATAGTCTTATTTCTTCTCTCAAGTACCCCCAAGGGTCCTAGTACCACTGAGCTCCAGTTTATAGGGTTAATGGTCAGTTGACTGTGATGACAGTTATAGGAACATTACATACCTCAATTATTTGTAGACAGGTGAATAAGATTAACTGTTTCTCTGTAAAGTCCCCAGAAAATTTGTTGGAGTCCTTTAAATCTTGAAATCTGTTAATCCAGTACTGGGCATGGTATTTCCTTAAAAATCCCAACCAGCTCTCAATCCGCTGGTTGTGGTTGTTGGATCCATATATATGGGATTTTCTTGCGAATTCGTCTCTGTGGTCGTGTCTCAAAAACATCTGCATCTGCTCCATAAAACCGTTTTCTGTTCCCAGGTCAGATTTAATTTGAGTAGGGGTTCCCATTCTAGATCCGACCTCGTCCATAAAGTTGAAAGTTCAAAAGGTTTATTTGTCATTTGCAATAACAAGTTACAGCAATGAAATGCTTGGTTTTCCTACTCCCGACAGTGCAGTTAAAACTTAAAAAGTAACAGTAATTATAATTTAAAAAAATAAGATAACACAATCAATCAGTAATAACACTATACAAAAACACAATAATAACTATACAACTATACAACCGTAGTGCAATGTAAAAGTGACAGGTGTGCATGATATAAGTGGCAGATGTGCATGATATAAAGTGACAGGTGTGCATGGACTATGGATGGAAGGGAAGAGGGGTTCCCAAGCTGAGCAGCCTTTCAGCCTGTGGAAAGAAGCTGTCCCGTAGCCTGTTTGTTTGGGACTAAATACTCCTGTACCTTCTGCCTGACGGCAGCTTGGTAAACAGTCCGTGGCATGGGTGGCTGGGATCTGTAATGATCCGTTTGCTCCTCCTCCTACACCTCTCTGTGTAGAGATCTTGCAGGGATGGCAGGTCAGACCTTGTGATGCTCTCTGCTGTTTTAATCACCCTCTGAAGTCCTTTGCGGTCGAGGGTGGTGCAGCTACCATACCAGGCGGTGACACAGCCGGTCAGGATACTCTCGATAGTGCATCTGTAGAAGTTGAGGAAAATCCTGGAATCCATGCCAAATATCCTTAATCGGCGTAGGAAGAAGAGCCATTTCCTGGCCTCCTTCACTACAACGTTAGAGTGATGAGACCAGGTCAAGTCATCACTGATGTTGACCCCGAGGAAACTGATGTTGTGAACTCTCTACTGCAGACCCATTGATGTGTATGGGGGCGTGGTCTCCCCGCTGCTGCTCCCTGTGATCAACAATCATCTCCTTCGTTTTGCTGATGTTGAGCTGGACAGTGACCTTACTTCGTCTCTATAGGCTGACTCGTCGTTGTCAGAGATTGGGCCTATGATGGTGATGTCGTCAGCAAACTTAACGATGGTGTTGGAGACGTGAGTTGCCAGGCAGTCATGGGTGAAGAGAGAGTACAGGAGCGGGCGCAACACACAGCCCTGGGGGGAACCAGTACTGAGAGTCTATTGAGGAGGAGGTGGCATTGCCCATCCGCACCACCTGGGGTCTGCCCGTCAGGAAATTCAGGATCCATCTGCACATAGTGGGGTTGAGACCCAGATTCCTGAGCTTAACCGCCAGCTTGTAGGGCACAATGGTGTTGAAGGCTGAGCTATAGTCAATGAACAGCATTCTCACATATGTGTTCCTTTTGTCCATTGGAGAGTGTAGAGTGGAGAGTCAGAGCGATGGCGTCCTCTGTGGATCTGTTTTGTCTGTAGACAAACTGTAGCGGGTCGAGTGTTGCAGGCATGGAGTCTGTGATGTGTGTTTTAACTAGCCGCTCAAAGCACTTCGTGATGATTGTTGTGAGTGCTACAGGGCGGTAGTCATTCATGCAGAGCACTTTTTGCTTTTTTGGCACAGGAACAATGATGGACCGGTCATAATATCAACAAATGCCTGACAACAAACTGCAAGGGTGAAATTTATAAGTGGATGGTAAAAAAAACGTATAAAGTAAATAATTAAAATAAACTCGAAATACTATTTTGACTTTATTCTCGAAATAAAATTTCGACTTTATTCTTGAAAATATATTTCGAGAATAATATCTAAATATTTAGACTTTTATTATCAATAACATTTTGACTTTATTCTCGAAGTAACATTTGGACTTTATTCTCAAAATATTTCGACTTTTTGAAGAACTTCCTGTGAGAAAAAAAAAATATTGACCTCTTTTCTTTTTTATTTGCATGGCAGCAATACGCCACCGTAGGTTACAACCTATGTTTTTGGCTGCAGTTTTTTTTTCTATCTTTGGTTACGTTACCCTGGATTTTGCTCTTGTTTTCTTTTTTTGCGGTTGCGAGTTTTTGACACAAATTTCACGTTGGGCGGGTTCAAGAGAGGGGATGCATCTCGATTGGTCTACCAGACTGGGCAACATCAACAGTTCCAGTCCGTTTAAATCAGGGGTGTCAAACGTACGGCCCGCGGGCCGGATCAGGCCCGCAAACGGGTTTAATCCGGCCCGCGAGATGATTTTGTAAAGTATAAAAACGAACTGCAATTTTTCAATTAAAGAAACTGCTGTTCCAATTGCGTCCACTGGATGGCGCAATAGCAATTGTGTTAAGCAAGCAAACTGTTTATACCAGGGCAGAGCAAGTAGGTCAAGCAAGTGCAGCCAGTCCGGATGAGCTACTTTGTTTTGCCCGCAATATTTATTACGGCTTCTACTTTTAACATTATGTGCTTTGGCACCCTCATTGCCCCAATATGCCTCTGTCAAAAAAGAGAAAAGTGGACGCAGAGTGTTCCAAGAAAAATGGTCATCCTCCTATTTATTCACGGAAGTGAATGGGAAAGCTGTATGTTTGGTGTGTTCACAGCATGTTGCAGCGCTGAAAGAATATAACCTTCGTCGCCACTATATGAGTCTTCATGCCGACAAATATGACAACTTTCAAGGACAGCGGAGAAGAGAGAAGGCGAATGAACTGTTGGCGGGTCTGAAGAAACAGCAGCCTGTGTTTACTCACAGCCGAGACATCAGTGACGCTGCAGTGAAAGCTAGCTACCTCATTGCTAATGAAATCGCAGTGGCTTCAAAACCATTTAGTGAGGGTGAATTTGTAAAAACATGCATGATGAAGGCAGCGGAGATTGTGTGGCCTGAAAAGCGCCATGCTTTTGCAAATATCAGCCTGACAAGAAACACAGTTGCAGACAGGATTTCCGAACTTTCAGTGGATTTGGACAGCCAGTTGAAGCAAAAAGTGAAGTCATTTATTGCGTTTTCAGTTGCAATTGATGAAAGCACGGACATTACAGATGTTACACAACTGGCCATTTTCATCCGCTGAGTTGATGACACATTGACCGTCACCGAGGAGTTCGTGGAGTTGGTGCCGATGACAGATACAACAACAGCAGCTGATATTTTCACCGCACTCGTCAGCGCGCTGGACAGGGTCGGAGTGGACTGGTCCCGCGCTGTCCGCCTGGCTACAGATGGTGCGCCCTCAATGATCGGGAAAAAAGCAGGCGTTGTCACAAAGTTCAGAGAGAAAGTGCAATCTGCAAATGGAGGACGTGATTTTTGGACTTTTCACTGTATTTTGCGCCAGGAGGCTTTGTGTTGCAAGTCATTAAAGATGGATAACGTCATGAAGGTGGTCATCCAAACTGTTAATTTCATCCGATCCAGAAGCCTGAATCACCGTCAGTTTGACAGCCTTCTCAGAGAGAAAGACCACATCTATGGCCTGCCATACCACACTGAGGTAAGATGGTTAAGCCGAGGTGCTGTGCTGAGGCGTTTCTTTGATTTACGAGAAGAAATTGAACAGTTCATGGAAGAAAAGGACAAACCAGTGTTAGAATTTCATTCCGCAGAATGGATGCAGGACCTTGCATTTATGGTGGATGTTACAGAGCACCTGAATAACTTGAACAGACAGCTGCAAGGGCGCAACAAAGTTGTCACGCAGTATTATGACAGCATACGTTCTTTCAAGTTGAAGCTGTCATTGTGGGAGACGCAACTCACCGGTGGTGATGCAGCTCACTTCCCCTGTCTGAAAAATGTGTACGCGACCCAACATGTGGCAGACATGAAGCGGTTCAAAGATAAAATAACGGGACTGTTACGGGAGTTTGAGCAACGCTTCCAGATTTTTGGTGAACTGGAGAAAGACTTCAAAGTTTTTTGCTCGCCATTCACCGTGAATCCCTCTGATCTGCCCATCAGCATCCAACTTGAAATAATAGACTTGCAGTGTGACTCGGATTTGAAGGGCAAATTTGCCGTAGCTGGCTTGGACACATTTTATCAGAATCTCTTGCCAGGTTACCACAACTTGACAGCCCTCGCTGCAAAACTGTTGTGCATGTTTGGAACCACATATCTTTGTGAGCAAGTTCTCTGTAATGAGCATAAATAAAACAAAGCTGTGCTCAAGGCTCACGCACAAGCACTTGAATCACATCCTGAAGTTGGCTGCCACTCAGGATGTGACGCCTGATATTGATGCGCTGGTGAAAGCTAAAAGATGCCAGGTATCAGGAGTCAAATAAACTATGCAACCCCACTTAAAGTGCTGCATGAGAAACCCTGATATAGTTCTGTGATCTGTGATATACTTCTGTGAATCACTGAAGCATTGTGTGTTTGTGTGTTCTTTGAATTTTCAAATAACTTGGTTTTTTATGATTAATAGTGATGTTGTGCTTTTGGACACACTGCCCTCAGGCTCCAGCTTTATGTTTATATATTTTTATGTTGATGTGCTATTGTTTTTAATTGATTTTATTTGATTTGTATATTTAACCTATTCTTGACTCTGTGGTTCTTGCACTTGTTTGGGGAACAGGATTTCATTATTTTTATCTACATTTCTGCCTGAGAAATTACACCCTGATATAGTTCTGTGATCTGTGAAACAGTTCTGTGAATCACTGAGGCATTGTGTGTTTGTGTGTTATTTTCTTTAGAATTTTCAAAGAAACTTGGGGTGTTTTATGATTAATAGTGATGTTGTGCTTGTACTATTTTGGACACAGTGTCCTCAGGCTCCAGCTCTATGTTTTATGTTGATCGTATCAAAACAAAGAAAACAATCTGAAGTTGTTGTTTTTAAGTTATATATACCCTGATTTTACCGGTCCGGCCCACTTGGGAATAGATTTTCCTCCATGTGGCCTCTGAGCTAAAATGAGTTTGACACCCCTGGTTTAAGTTGAAGGCTTGCTACATTAACAGGTAGACAGGCTATCGTGCATGGAACTGTTTGAGTGGACGTACGTGAAAGCGCAACACTATGTTGACTAAATAACCTAGCCCGGATATATTTGCCTAGTAATTGTTTATATGTGAGCATTTTTTCATTTCGGATAAGAACAGTTTCAATAGTTAGTAGCTAGCCAACCAACCCAATGGCCCTGGCTAGCCGAGCTAGCTACCTTTATAACAAGGAGGACACTTGGAAAAAGCTACAGTAAATTGTTTTGTGCCTTGTAACAGTTGGAACAGTTAAATAACTAGCTATTTAGCATTCTATTGTCTGTCTGTTTAGGAGGTCCAAATGACCTAAACAGGTGGCTGGAGTGGAGGAGAGTGGTGACAGACAGCAGTTTAAGTCATGTTCACATACCACATGTATCTCATCCTCAGTGAGTTTATCTATAACAGATCATACAAGTGGCCTTGATATTCCCTATTAGTTAAGCCTACTATTACTTGGATAGGTAGGAAGTGGAGGTGCCAGAATCATTGTGGATTTTGTCTAGTTTAACATAGGCAGCATAATATTGAGTAATAATAATAATGCATTACATTTATATAGCGCTTTTCAAGGACCCAAAGACGCTTTACAATACATACATAAACAACTACAGATAGAGCAATGAGACAAATGGAAGCTAACAAAACAAAAACAAAAAAGGGGAGGTGGATCAAACAACATAGGGCAGGGGCTAGGGAAAGGCTTGTTTGAATAGATGAGACTTGAGGTGGTGGATGAAGATGGCAACAGATTTAGAGTCACGGATGAATTGTGGAAGTGCATTCCAAAGTCTTGGAGCAGTCCTTGAAAAAGTCCTGTCCCCAAAACTCCGCAGCTTGGACCGAGGGATGATAAGGAGGCCAGCAGTGGCAGAGCGGAGTGACCTGGAGGAATGATATTGGGGAATAAGATCCGAGAGATAGGGTGGAGCAAGCTGGTGGAGGGCTTTATACGTGAGAAGAAGAATTTAAGTCGATGCGTTTAGAGATTGGAGTAATATTAATGTCTTAGTTGTGTCCCAATTCTTCACCCTTTTTCCAAAACAAACTGCTCTTGTACACTTCCTTGTATTCATTTTGCAATATAATAGGAAGTACCTCCGGTCACTGCTTAAACATCTTTTTATACATTAGGAGGATGCAGGAACACACTTTGGAGAAGAAATGGCCAAATTGGATGTATGCTCTCTCAACCACCTCTATGTCTAGCCCAGTAGTTAAAGTCAAAAGTGATATACAACCAGCATGGTAGAGTTAACATCTATTACATTTATTCATATCCTTCCCCAACGACAAGTTTCTTTAAGGGGGTTCGTGATCTACAGTATGGACTGGAATAACTGTAGTTATTTTGGGAGGGGAAAAACATCACTTCTTTATTTTATTATTTGCTCCATTCCAGACATTGTGCATCTTTTTGGCATTCAAAGTCTCAGAAAACTATCAGACGTGAGTCGGACAGCTAAATAACGCCATTGCTATGTGCAGGCAACCCCAGCAAAATCTCCATAAGATACCTTCCTGTATTTCAGATGCTGCTGGACAAGCTGCCCTCCATCAGCCAGGTGAAGATGCTCTCGTATGTGAAGAAGTGAGGGCTAGATTTGCAACAAAATGGCAAAAAAAATGTGTTGCCCTGAGCCCCCTTTTTCAAATGGTCTGTATTACTACCTTCAGAGAGGGATTGCATACTTTGGTTTAGGATTATGAGTTGTGTCCTGATTCATCACCCTGTCAAAGTGTGGACTAGTTTTGATGGACAGAAAATTGACATCTTTTCCTGTGTTATGACAAGTCTAGTCAAAATTACTACAAGTTGCGGCGTGCTGTTCATGTGAACAGTGAAACAGTATTAGTTTTACATTGGCTGTTTGTTTTAGGTTTCCACTTCCATTGTACCCTTTTAAAATAATTTGTGTTCTTTGATCACATGTGGCTGTGGAAAAACTCAGCAGCAGGAGGAACATTATTTCCAATATTATTATGTATAGTATATTTCTAACTGTATTGATGAGGAAGGGGTGGGCAGGATGATCTATTATCACTGAACTGTGTCGAATGGACAGTCCCTTTTGTTACAATCCCCTAGTAACAAGTTCAACAAGGTTTGTTGCAAATTAAATTATTATACAGATTTTTTCTGCTTTTAAGTTTCTTCCAATGTAATGTTTTTTTAATTATATGACTGCTTATATTTATTTTATGTTGTCTATTTGTTATTCTTAAATAACATTTAAACTTGCTGCAGCCTATCTTGGCAAGGATGCTCCTTAAAAACAGATTTTTAATCTCAATGAGCCTTTCCTGATTAAATACGTAAGTGTTGGAAACTATTATTGAGGTAGCCTATTTGAACACTTTGTAGCCTTTTTCTTGAACACAAGAACTGTGTTACCTGTAGGAAAGCCTCAATCATAGATCTCCAGGTATACTGTAGGAATAACCTTGTGTGTGTAAATGTAACATTTGAAGATAGTGTAATGGTTAGTCCTGCAGATTGGTTACCATGACATGACAAATCAATCAACTAATAAAGCACTGTTATTTCAAGACTCAATATATGCCCATGTTTTGACAGCTGTTTTACCAAAGATTTACTTGGCAAATGTTATGTCTGCTGTGCCTCTTAAAATTGTATAACTTAAATTAACGTATACTGGCCACACTGCATAGCTATGTTTACATTATGATTTTGGGTTAGTTCTGTTCCACAGCTAACTAGCTAAATTGTAACACGCTGTCATTTGTATTATTGAAGTACCGACCTAAAGTACTTCCCCGAGTTGGTTAATGAGAAGAGATTAAGAGGAGACAAAATCGCAGTGCCGGCAATTATCTTTATTCATACAGATATATCTGGAGACAGTGTGGCATTCAGTCCAACAGAGTCTGACACAATCACAGCACACACAGTTCTTATAGCATGAGCCCCCCTACCCTAAATTTTA
>JACXGI010011679.1:9756-24543 GCA_016801175.1 Esox masquinongy | reverse complement strand
TCTTAAAGGGAGTGCTCCTAATCTCAGCTTGTTACCTGTATAAAAGACACCTGTCCACAGAAGCAATCAATCAATCAGATTCCAAACTCTCCACCATGGCCAAGACCAAAGAGCTGTCCAAGGATGTCAGGGACAAGATTGTAGACCTATACAAGGCTGGAATGGGCTACAAGACCATCGCCAAGCAGCTTGGTGAGAAGGTGACAACAGTTGGTGCGATTATTCGCAAATGGAAGAAAAACAAAAGAACTGTCAATCTCCCTCGATCTGGGGCTCCATGCAAGATCTCCCCTCGTGGAGTTGCAATGATCATGAGAACGGTGAGCAATCAGCCCAGAACTACACGGGAGTATCTTGTCAATGATCTCAAGGCAGCTGGGACCATAGTCTTTAAGAAAACAATTGGTAACACTACGCCGTGAAGGACTGAAATCCTGCAGCGCCGGCAAGTTCCCCCTGCTCAAGAAAGCACATGTACAGGCCCGTCTGAAGTTTGCCAATGAACATCTGAATGATTCAGAGGAGAACTGGGTGAAAGTGTTCTGGTCAGATGAGACCAAAATCGAGCTCTTTGGCATCAACTCAACTCACCGTGTTTGGAGGAGGAGGAATGCTGCCTATGACCCCAAGAATACCATCCCCACCATCAAACATGGAGGTGGAAACATTATGCTTTGGGGGTGTTTTTCTGCTAAGGGGACAGGACAACTTCACCGCATCAAAGGGACGATGGACGGGCCATGTAGCGTCAAATCTTGGGTGAGAACCTCCTTCCCTCAGCCAGGGCATTGAAAATGGGTCGTGGATGGGTATTCCAGCATGACAATGACCCCAAACACACGGCCAAGGCAACAAAGGAGTGACTCAAAAAAAAAGCACATTAAGGTCCTGGAGTGGCCTAGCCAGTCTCCAGACCTTAATCCCATAGAAAATCTGTGGAGGGAGCTGAAGGTTCGAGTTGCCAAACATTAGCCTCGAAACCTTAATGACTTGGAGAAGATCTGCAAAGAGGAGTGGGACAAAATTCCTCCTGAGATGTGTGCAAACCTGGTGGCCAACTACAAGAAACATCTGACCTCTGTGATTGCCAACAAGGGTTTTGCCACCAAGTACTAAGTCATGTTTTGCAGAGGGGTCAAATACTTATTTCACTCATTAAAATGCAAATCAATTTATAACATTTTTGACATGCGTTTTTCTGGATTTTTTTGTTGTTATTCTGTCTCTCACTGTTCAAATAAACCTACCATTAAAATTATAGACTGATCATTTCTTGGGCAAACGTACAAAATCAGCAGGGGATCAAATAATTTTTTCCCTCACTGTACGTAAGAAGTGCCCATCAAGCCAACCCAACTTGTGGGAAGTGCTTCAGGAAGCATGGGGCGAAATCTCTTCAGATTAACTCAACAAATTGACAGCTAGAATGCCAAAGGTCTGAAAGGCTGTAATTGCTGCAAATGGAGCAATTACTTTTCAATGACTGTATTTCCTGTTCATTTTGCTATATTTCCTATTCAAATTTATTTCATGTATGTTTTCATGGAAAACAAGGACATGTCTAAGTGATCCCAAACTTTAGAACGATAGTCTATTTAGCATAAATGAAAACATTATTTCGAGGAATAGAACAAGTATAGGTTCTTTGAGTAAAAAAACACCTCTAGTCATTATTGGAATCTTTTAGGAATAGGTTTCCGCTTGCAATGCAGTTTTGTGACTCGAGATGTACACTTCCACTTCATGAATGGAAAAGTGCTAATAACGCTAATTCCAGAATGGGACAGATCTAAATAATGGCTTTTTTGTAAAAGGGTCCATGAGCCTTGGGGAACAACTCAAGGGAAAGAGGAATTTCACCCACAAATGAATCTAGGTCGAACTATTCCATTAAACAGAATCCAAAACAATTTGGGATGTAAAATACATAGGCTCACAGATAGGATAAAGAATAAAATGAAATTGTACCCAAACAATGGGAATGTAATCAAAACTTATTGGGGAAAAATTATGAATTGCCTCATTGCCCCCCAGCAACATTGTCCAGCATTTAAGTAATTATTGTCTACCCCAAAACCTATGTTAATATCACTGTGACTATTTTATTGTGTTACAAAGAGAAACTCATTTGACCACAAGTGATTTTTATATTTTAAAGAATATTTCAATATTTTATAGTTATCAGATTGTAGTATTCTGATAGTATCATTACTGCATCAATGTATGTTTTGTTACAATTAAGCTCATTGAGAGAAGTTAAGGAACAAGAGAACGTCTGTGTTTTGATTCTCTCTCAGGAAGACATGTTCTGTCAAAGGCTGTGACTGTGTAATTAACCATTGGGCATGGGGTTGTTGTGGTGGTGTGTCCTGTAGCTCATAGAATTTAAACGCATTGTTCAAGGTAGAAATATGGAATGTGATGTATGGAGCATTTGTGAAGACAACTACGCTGCAATTCCGATAACTGAATGTATCTCTCCCTTGACTCGACCGGGTATTATTTTTCCACTATATGTAACTGCTGAAATCCAACAAGATACAGAACCTTCACTTCCGAAGTGGACCAGGTCTGAATCTCATGTTACTGTTAATTTACATTAGAACATGTTATTATACAGAAACTATTTATATTATTTTTACCTGGTAAACAATTTGACATGTCTTTTATATAAGAATTTGCTATTTAAATACATTTGGACTTGATTAAACTAAAACCCTGGGTTTTCATTTAGTAGCTGCCTCCTGCCTCTATTTGAGGCAGCCTCTTTACAACTTTATAAAACAAGCTATGCCAACTGTTTGCCAGAAGATGATGTAGAGCTAGCTAGCTAACCTATGTCAGTAACATAAGTTGCATAGGGTGGCTAATGCAAAAAAGTATGACAATAGTGTGACAGTATCCACTCAGTATGCACTCATAACTGTTCGTTGCTCTACTAAAATTCATAAAAGTTAAATGTAAAGCATGAATTCTTTTTCTCCCTCTCCTTTTTATATTTATTTTTGTTTTCATGCCCATCCTACCTCTCCCTCTCTGGTCCTTACACTATGTCTATGTCAGAATTATCTGCAAAAGGGTGAGAACTGGGACTGGTTGCACTTAATCAATAACTGACAGGCAGCCTATCAACACACACACAGCTGCATCGCTTTGACTTTTATTGATGGCTCCGCATCTCACAACACAAACACACATACAGACACAAACAGCTACACTGCTTGATGTATCTTAAGAAACACACATACAGTTCATCCAACAGTGACACATATACACATACATCTCTTATTGATGACTGTTTTTTGATGGGATATTACACCACAAAAAAAACTCGCATGCAGTTTTGCATACAGTCATAGAAATTCCAAACACCAGCAAAACTCCAGACCACAGTCACTCCTAATTTGCACCATTCTCACCATCCATATGTTTCAGACCATCCGAATAATCACACCATCTGTACTGAAGGAAGCAGAAACTTAGTGTCCTCAAACTTCAACACAACCACAGCACAGCAAGGAACAGCCTCAGTCTCAGAACAGCCTCAACAAATCACAGCCTCACAACAGAACAGAACAGCCTCACCAAATCACAGCCTCAACGCAGAACAGGCTCACCGCAGAACAGAACAGCCTCACCACAGAACAGAACAGCCCCACCACAGAACAGAACAGCCTCACCACAGAACGGCCTCACCACAGAACAGAACAGGCTCACCGCAGAACAGAACAGGCTCACCACAGAACAGACTCACCACAGAACAGGCTCACCACAGAACAGGCTCACCACAGAACAGCCTCACCGCACAACAGAACAGCCTCACCGCACAACAGAACAGCCTCACCGCACAACAGAACAGCCTAACCGCACAACAGAACGGCCTCACCAGAGAACAGCCTCACCACAAAACAGTCACATTACAGCATAGCATAGCCACACCACAGCACAACCTCACAACAGCTCAGCCATACCACCACTGTACAGCTCTGCTCAGGAGAGAAAGAGATAGTGACACATAGGAGACACATATTTAGAGAACACTCTCTCTGAGAATGTCTGTGTCCATGCCTCAGGCGTGTCTGAGTCCATAGAACCCTTCAGAGACACAAGAGAACAAAGACAAAGGAAAGACAGAGATTGAAAGAGAAGCTACAAATATAAACCACCGCAGAAGCAGAGCCGAATTACCATTTCAACCGTGGTACACACGTTTTCTGTCTGAACAAGAGCGACCGTGAGAGTGCTAGAGGAGAGGAGCAGAAGGTGAAGGATGAACAGCAGAAGAGGCTGGAGATGGGCCGAGAGGAGGGAGGAGCAGAGGGGAGAATGAAGTGGAGAGAAGCAGGGGTTGTGGAGGGTAAGGTGGAGCATAGGGGAGAGTAATGTGGAGAAGAGCAGAGAGGAGAAGTGGGGAGGGTTGTGTGGAAAGGAGCAGAGAAGAGGAGAAGTGGGGAGTGTAGTATAGAGGGGAGCAGAGGGGAGGAGAAGTGGGGAGTGTAGTATAGAGGGGAGCAGAGGGGAGGAGAAGTGGGGAGTGTAGTATAGAGGGGAGCAGAGGGGAGGAGAAGTGGGGAGTGTAGTATAGAGGGGAGCAGAGGGGAGGAGAAGTGGGGAGTGTAGTATAGAGGGGAGCAGAGGGGAGGAGAAGTGGGGAGTGTAGTATAGAGACTGAGAACAGACACACTCAGGCTTCTGCTGTCAAACATTAATAAGAATGTAAAATGCGTGTGTGTTTATTTAAGGCTATCAAGTGATTACATTTTATATCACAAGTAATACATTAAATAATGTTGTACATTTTTTTGTTGTATTGCAGGGGATGGAAACAAAATAATAATAATGTTTTTCAGTGTTGATGAGGGAGAAGCAGAGGAGTGAGTGAATCAGTTTGCACCACAGCTTTTCTCCCAACTTCTGACTGGAGGGATGAATACTGTATAGGAATATAGAACTAGCTGTATAGATAAAAAGAACAAACAGCTTTTAAACCTGTCCAGAAAATATTGTGAAAAAACCCTGTAACAATCCTTACTCCTCAGATAAACGTACACTCACACAGGCTGCCTACACACTCCCTCCCACATCTTTTCTCTTTACTCTCTCACATACCTTATCTCTCTCTCATACAAACATTTTTTTCTATCCTTCTGAGGACAGAAACCCAGAAATCCATGTTCCCTATCCAGCAGCCCTAAACCTAACTCTCACTTTAACCTTAACCTAAATAATGTTTACGCCTAAACTTAACTTAGCCGTAACACCTAACCCGAAACCTAACCGGCAGAATACCTCTTCCTGTGCCATGCAAATATGTCCATAGCTTTGTAGTCAGTGATCCAGTTATGAAGCAGCAAGCTAGCCAGCTAGGTCACATGACTACTGTGCTAGGTCACATGACTGAATTTATGTATTTATTTAACCCAGAGCCACTCTGTGGAAGTCGCCCTCTTCATCATGAATCTGAGCAAAACTTGAACATGAAACACAGTCTGAGCAAGTTCGTAGTGGATAGAGGCTGTTTTGACATTTATCGTACTAAACCAAAAATATAGCAACCTGCCACAGGTTTTCAGGCGGGTGTAGGTAAGGGGAAAGGGAGAATGCCATTGCAAATGTTTGTCTCCGTGGTTAGTATGACGTTTTTGTGTGGACCTGAAGGAATGATTTTGATCATTGTCTTGCAGGAAGATCCAACAAGGACTCAGTTTTAGACACCTGAGAGAGGCAGACAGGGAGACACCTGAGAGAGGCAGACAGGGAGACACCTGAGAGAGGCAGACTGGGAGACACCTGAGAGAGGCAGACTGGGAGACACCAGAGAGAGATGGAGACAGATCGTTCTCTAAAATCTCCTGGTGCTTGACTAACTCGATGATGCTATGTATCCTAACAAGTTCAGTAAACTCCCTGTGATGACGTTTATACCTTGATGACAGCAGAGACTTTTCTCAAGCAAGACATTGAAATAGCATGTTGACATGGAAGTGTTATTGAATATTAGTTTTGGAGACTTGGTGACCTAAAAATGGAACCAACAATATGCAATTCTCTAAATGTGATCCTTGGTTTTAACCTCTCAAACCATCCTCCTCATTGTGCATCGGGGCAAAATACAATTGGTTCCTTTTCCAGGCAGTTTTCATCACCTCGTTAGTTGATTCAAAATTCTTCATTGCTAGTGGAGATGTGTATTAATAGTGGAGATGTGTATTAATAGTGGAGATGTGTATTTATAGTGGAGATGTGTATTAATAGTGGAGATGTGTATTAATAGTGGAGATGTGTATTTTCAGGCATGCAGCAATTTTAAAAGGTCAACAACCTTCGATCAAATGCTGTTTGTGCTTTGTCTGACGTAGGGAGATTACAATGGGCGTAACCTAATATGTATACCTTGGTGAAACGGAAGTCATGGATGACCACTTTTCCTTAAGGTTAGATATCTCTAATATTTTGAGCAGACGATCAAGCTCAATATCAAGAGTTAGATTTTGAATTGGGTTTTTTATTAATCTATAACAGGGCTGCTCAATCCTGTTCCTGGAGAGCTACCATGGGTGAAAATAATTGTGGAGGGCAGGTAAGTTGGAGAGAGGTCAGTTGGAGAGAGGTCAGCTGAGCTCTGAACGTAGATAACCTAAAAGTTTAACTTCTATTAATTTGTGTGTTATGACAGCAATACCAATACCAATACCAGCAAAACCAACATACTGTTTTTTTGCAGGTGTTATGTCTAGGGGTCTTATGTCTCGCTACTGTACATGGTCTGAAATGTGAATGAATGTTTCCATCAATGTGCAACCAGTTGTTGATGGCATGTACCCAGGAAGCGGCAACTTAGTAAATTCAGGGCTATCTCTGTGTTTACCTCATGGTCGGCCAGGCCAAGCAGATAATAACATTCAATTGGTGATGGGACACGCAAATTAAAACACCATATGATTGACAGAATTTGAGGATTTGAACTATATGACAGGGTTTGAAAACAGCTGGTTAATATCATCATTTTGAGATCTTTATCTTTCTTTGAAGTGAGCTTAGGCCATGAAAGCAGCACAAGACCAAACCACATAAATACACAATATGTTGAGCCAAAACGGTGCAGGTTCACAGGAGAGTTTAAAGAACAGATTTAAAAAGTGTAATTTATGTTCAGCAGCCCTCCAATTTGTGATTTAAAATCAATGTATCTAACTTCAGGTATGCCTGTCTGGGGAACCGGGAGGAGATCAACTCTAATCCGCTTGTGGCAAAAGGCCCAATCGATTCCCTGTCCATTATTTACAGACCGCAGAAATAATATAAAAACTGAAACGGGACCAAAGGTAATTGGACAAATAACAATCTTAAATAAAGCAATAATCTTAACTTAGTTACAAATCCTTTGCATTCAACGAATGCCTGAAGTATGCATCCTACAGATATTTTCCCTGGTGATGATCTGCCAGGCATGTACTATAGCCATCTTCAGGTACAGTTTGTTTCAAATCACTCTTCAACACTACTAATGTTTTACATATGTCTCTGATTAATTTAGTCCTATTAATATGCATCATGATGGCCAGCTTGACTTGCATTTACACCTATTTGGTCCTCGTATTGTCAGACAGCAGTAACCAACACTAAATACAAATGCAAAGCCTAGAATCAACATTAGACATTGACAGCTCTTCTGTTCAATCATTAATGATGCAAACAAACACACCTGCCTAATGAGAGACTGCTGTTAAGCTAATTGTTCAAATACATTCGGTACACCATGTACAAACCTCCTTTTATTTCTAAATGGTTCACCAGATATGGAAGAAAATCCCATTCAATTTAAGTTGAAAATCATGTCAACAGACAGTATAATGTCAAACTGGACTGAACTTAAAATGGGATAATAATTCCACTAATACTCCCAACTCCCACTGTGTATATATATATATATATACACAGTGGATATAAAAAGTCTACACACCCCTGTTAAAATGCCTGATTCTTGTGATGTAAAAGAATGAGACAAAGATAAATCATGTCAGAACTTTTGCCACCTTTAATGTGACCTATAACGTGAACAATTCAGTTGAAAAACAAACTGAAATCTTTGAGGGGAAAAAACAAAAAATAAAAAACTCACAATAACCTGGTTGCATAAGTGTGCACACCCTTAAACTAATACTTTGTTGAAGCAGCTTTTGATTTTATTACAGCACTCAGTCTTTTTGGGTAGGAGTCTATTAGCATGGCACATCTTGACGTGACAATATTTGCCCACTTTTCTTTGCAAAAGCACTCCAAATCTGTCAGATTGCGAGGACATCTCCTGTGCACAGCCCTCTTCAGATCACCCCACAAATGTTCAATTGGAGTCAGGTCTGGGCTCTGGCTGGGCCATTCCAAAACGTTAATCTTCTTCTGGTGAAGCCATGCTTTTGTGGATTTGGATGTGTGCTTTGGGTCGCTGTCGTGCTGAAAGGTGAACTTCCTCTTCAGCTTTCTAACGGATGCCTGAAGGTTTTGTGCCAAAATGGCCTGCTATTTGGAACTGTTCATAATTCCCTCCACCCTGACTAAGGGCCCGGTTCCAGCAGAAGAAAAACAGCCCCAAAGCATGATGCTGCCACCACCATGCTTCACTGTGGGTATGGTGTTCTTTGGGTGATGTGCAGTGTTGTTTTTGTGCCAAACATACCTTTTGGAATCATGGCCAAAAAGTTCAACCTTGGTTTCATCAGACCATAACACATTTCCCCACGTGCTTTTGGGGGACTTGATGTTTGTTTTTGCAAACTTCAGCCGGGCTTGGATGTTTTTCTTTGTAAGAAAAGGCTTCCGTCTTGCCACCCTACCCCATAACCCATTCATATGAAGAATACAGGAGATTGTTGTCACATGTAGCACACAGCAAGTACTTTCCAGAAATTCCTGCAGTTCCTTTAATGTTGCTGTAGGCCTCTTGGAAGCCTCCCTGACCAGTTTTCTTCTCGTCTTTTCATCAATTTTGGAGGGATGTCCAGTTCATGGTAAAGTCTCTGTTGTGCCATATTTTCTCCACTTGATGATGACTGTCTTCACTGTGTTCCATGGTATATCTAATGCTTTGGAAATTCTTTTGTACCCTTCTCCTGACTGATATCTTTCAACAATGAGATCCCTCTGATGCTTTGGAAGCTCTCTGCGGACCATGACTTTTGCTCTGAGATGCAGCTAAGAAAATGTCAGGTAAATCTTACTAGAACAGCTGAACTTATTTGTGATTAATCAGAGTCACTTTAAATGATGGCAGGTGTGTAATGACTTCTATTTAACATGCATTTGAATGTGATTGGTTAATTCTGAACACAGCCACATCCCCAGTTATGAGAGGGTGTGCACACTTATGCAACCAGGTTATTGTAAGGTTTTTATTTTTCATTTTTCCTCCTCGAAGATTTCAGTTTGTTTTTCAATTGAATTGTTCACATTATAGGTCACATTAAAAGTGGAAAAAGTTCTGACATGATTTATCTTTGTCTCATTCTTTTACATCACAAAAACCTGGCATTTTAACAGGGGTGTGTAGACTTTTTATATCCACTGTGTATATAAATACACACACACTAATGAGCCAAAACATTCTCACAGATGAATCGGTGAATCAAACTCACAGGTGAATCAAATAACATTGATCATCTCCTAACAAGGACACATGTAAAGGTCAGAGTAGATTAGATGGTAAGTGAACAACAACAATCAGTTTTCGTAGTCAATGTGTTGGATGCAGGAGAAATGGGCAGAAGTAAAGACATGAAAAACTTTGACAAGGACCATTTCGTTATGGCCAGACGATTGGGTCAGAGCATCTCTGAAACGACAAGGCTTGTGGGGTGCTTCCGGTCAGCAGTGATGAGTACCTACTGACAGTGGTCCAAGGAGGGACAAACCACAAACCAGCGACAGTGTGTTGGGCGCACAAGGCTTAATCGATGCTCATCGAGGGCTATGAATGCTATCCTGTCTGGTGCAAACAGACATGAGGTCTACTGTGGCGTAGAACATTTTAATTATGGTTATGAGAGGAAGGTGTCACAACACAGTGCATCACACCCTGCTGCATATGGGGCTGCATAGCCGCAGACCAGTCAGAGTGCCCATGATGAACCGTGTCCACTGTTGTGCATACAATGGGCATCCGAGATTCGGAACTGGACCTTGGAGCAGTGGAAGAAGGTGGCCTGGTCTGATGAGTCCCATTTTCTTTTACATTGCGTGGATGGCGGTGTAAATGTGCGCCATTTTTCTGGAGAAGTGATGGCACCAGGATGCACTGTGGGAAGACGACAAGCAGGTAGGGAGAATTCCCTGATGGCAGTGGTCTCTTTCAGCAGGATAATACCCCCTCTTGCACTGCACACATTGTTCTGGAATGGTTTGCGGAACATGAGGAATGGTTCAAGGTGTTGCCCTGGCCAAGATCTGGTCCTTGGAAGAGGATAGGTTGAGACATATTGTTGTAGATAATTGACAGATGGTAACGTATTTCTCATAACAGAATGGAGCCTGAGACCTTGGCTTTACTGAATCCACTGCAGGCAGCTTATTCATGGTGCTACAGTTACGACCCCATAAAAAATTATCCTTATAGACACAAAACCAATTAGGGAAGATTAGAGTCTGCTCCAGAATTTTTTTGCCAAAGTCAAAGGTGAAGGTAAGTGCTTTGAAATGACAAATTACAAAACTGTCAGAAGTGACTCATTGTCCAATGAGTAAATGCTCTTAGATTTCAACATTAATAAAATATCCCTGTAGCCATTTAAATTTCAGTGGCACATACTCTGGCATTGGCTTTCAGGGAGCAAAAGTGCTTCGAGAAGACACATTACAGAACTCTGTGTGAGACGTTACACTCGTTACCTATTGACCGAAAAAAGCTCTTAGATTTCACCATTGAGTAAGTTGTCCTATAGCCTGGTAGCCATCGCTAATCAGCTTGTGCAAAAGCTCTGGCATTAGCTCCCAGTGATGAACAGTTCTTTGAGTTGTGATGCCCTTTATAACCTTCCCTAGCTTTCCACTTCTCTAGGCAGCTTATGGATGAGCGCATTAAGCATGTCACCCAGGTGAAGTAATGATATGATCAAAATAGTGTTCTGGTGAAATTAAATAGTTTTCTGAGCACATCACCACCTCTCAGAGTAGGTCAACTTCTCACACATTCATCATCAACCCCGCTGCCCAAGAGTCATGTAGCCAAACTTTTTACTACTTTTTATCTACTAATTAAAATTGCTATCTACTCCTTTAAATTTAAAATGTTTATTAAATGACCAAAAGTTATTGGAACATCTAAGTGAGATTTCCATGTATGCAGCAGTGTTTTAACATTATAATAGTCTAGTGGAATGTTCATGGTAAGGTTCAATTCAGGAAAGAAAAGAGGGAGGGAGAGGTAGAGAGAGATCAAGGTACAGACAGAGAATGGGGAGAGAGGTTACAGTGAAAGACCCTGCACTGTTCAACAAAGACATTACCCACTAACTGACAGAAAAGAAGCACAATGCAGCTAAATGTAAATCCTACAGTAGTGTCGTGGAAATGGCTACAGAATGAGGGGAGCCCATATAGCAAGGAGTTGAATTCATTCAGGTTACAAGCAATTGCAAGAAGCTAACCCTCCACCAGAGTAGATTGCCAACTTAGTGAGGAATAGTCACATCAGCCTTTACATAGAGACTGGGTGAATAAATCTTGTAGGGCACAATTTCTACTGTTTCAGGTCAGCAGATGTATTCTCCAGCAATAGAAATCATTAACCTTTAGTCATCAGAGATATATTTTGATGGAACAAAGCTTCAGTAGGTGAAACAGAATTGTACGGTTAGCCTAACTCATCAGAGTCAGACTGAAAATGGGTCATCAATAAAACTGAATTCTGTTCCCTCAACATTTCTAGGTAATACTGTAAAGGCTGAAAGCAACATGTTAAACAAAACAAATGTTAGCCTGTACTCTTACTCTGGCAGGAGAGCTAGTATTGTGAACAGGGTGTGAGGGCTAGATGATGGAATGTCATGTAAGTCCATTACTGAGCCTTATTCAAACACATAGATAATGGATAATGGCTTCAGGAAGAGCAGGCTCCACACATGCATGCACACCCGCACGCAAACACCCGCATGCACACACCCACACGTGCACACACTCACAGTACACACACACCAGAGAGGAGGGCCTTTGGGTATTAAGAAAAGCAGAGCTTTTGTTCTGACTGGAATTCTGGAAGTCCGTTGATGCATGTTGTCAGTTGACCACTATCGTCATAGTGACTAAATAAGGTTAGATGTACCCGAGAAAAATGTATTATTACAGAACAAAATGTCTGGGTCTGCTATAATGATACACACCCACACACTAAAAGTTTATCCTAGTTGAAATTCTAATAGTGTGACCAACCTACTCTATGCTGGTCTGTCTACTGAGTGTGGGCTCTGATGAACTAGCACCACTACATTTAACTGCCCAAACCACCGCCATTATATTCCCTTCCACCATTTCACGCTCCCTCTCTTCCCCTGCTCTCGATGGTAAAGAAAGAGCCACACCCCACACACAAAGACACACACACACACACACACACACACACACACACACACACCTAAAAAAAGTCCTTGGATTAACTTGTCATTTTAAACTATTGAGCCTATTTTCTAGCCCAAACTCCAGCAAAAATCAATGGGGGTATGGCATCTGAGATGCTGCTTAATTAAAGCAGAGGGATGCCACCAATGGTGAATACAGCTCAGGAACCTGTAATCACGCTGACATTCTCTACTCAGTGTATATATCAGGGTGACTGAAGGCCATAATGTAGTTTAATATGGACGCGAATACAACCCCGTTTCCCCAGAAATTGGGACGCTGCGTAAAATGCAAATAAAAACAGAATGCATGATGGGCAAATCATTTAATCCCTATATATAACTAAAAGTCCAAAGACAACATATCAAATGTTGAATGAGTGAAATGTTATTGCTTTTGGAAAAATACATACCCATTTTGAATTTAATGCCAGCAACATGTTTCAAAAAAGTTGGGACAGGGGCATGTTTACCTCTGTGTTGCATGTCCTCTTCTTTTAACAACCCTCTGTAAGCATTTTGGAACTGAGGAGAAAGTGATTTTTTTTCCCCATTCTTGCTTGATATAGGATTTCAGCTGCTCAACAGTTCAGGGACTCCTTTGTCGTATTTTTTGTTTCATAATGCGCCAAATGTTTTCGGTGGGTGACAGGTCTGGACTGCAGGCAGGCCAGTTAAGCACCATGACTCCTTTACTACAGAGCCATGCTGTTGTAATACATGCAGAATGTGGTTTGGCATTGTCTTGCTGAAATAAGAAAGGTCTTCCCTGAAAAAGATGTTGTCTGGATGGCAGCATGTTTCCCCAATTCTTGTATTTATGGTTCAGCATTAATGGTGCCTTCACAGATGACAGTTTTCTACTTTGCCTCAGTCCATCTTAAAAGAGCTTGGGCCCAGAGAACACCGAGGTGTTTCTGGATCTTCTTTATATCTGCTTTCTTCTTTGCATGGTAGAGTTTTAACATGAATTTGTGGATGCAGCGACAAACTGTGTTCGGAAGTGTTCCTGAAAGTGAGTGCATGCAGGAACACTTCCGAAAGTGTTCCTGCATGCACTCAGGAACACTTTCGGAAGTGTTCCTGAGTGCATGCAGTTATGTCCACTACAGAATCATGTCTGATTTTAATGCAGTGCCGCCTGAGGGCGTGAAGATCATGGCCATCCAATATTGGTTTTTGCCCTTGTCTGTTGCGTACAGAGATTTCTCCGGATTCTCTGAGTCTTTTAATGATATTATACCCAATCATGTTACTGACCTGTTGCCAATTGACCTAATTAGTTGTGAGATGTTCCATCATGAGTTTTTTGTATTACACAACTTTCCCAGTCTTTTATTGCCCCAGTTTCAGCTTTTTGAAACGTGTTGGTGGCATCAAATTCGAAGTGGGCATATATTTTTCAAGGAACAAAAAAAATTTTCTGTTTCGACATTTGATATGTTGTCTTTGTACTATTTTCTATTGAATATAATGGTTTAAATGTTTGGCTCATCTTTGTATTTGGTTTTCATTTCCATTTTACGCAGTGTCCCAACCTTTTTTGGAAACTGGGTTGTAGTATGGTAGAAATTTGTGTTATATATCAACATTGTATAATCCATATAGCTATTACAGTTTTTTATCAGCTGATATAAAGGCTCAGGGATTTAGACATTGACTACACAAAGCAACTGATGCAGCGATGGATCTCTTCTCACACAGAGGAAGAACATATTAAATACGTATAGAGCAGCAGATTATACTGTAGATATAGTGCTTCTCTGGAGTTCAAAGAGGCTGTCGGGAATTTTACTAAGAGGTAAGGAAGAAAATGGTGTGTCACAAATTTTAAACCCAACTTCTTGGCTTCAAAGTGTTCTTAGAGAGAAAACCTGAATAATGGCAGATACATTTTTGTACCATGCAGTTTCTTCTCGGTTTCATGATGTCAAGACCAAAAAACTAACTTTGTTTATTGTCAGTTGAAAATAATGAACCGACCAAACATTTAGACTAAGCCACCAGAACACAATAATCTGTAGGTTAACCTAACATACACAGGCACAAGGACGTGCACGCACGCACGCACGCACGCACGCACGCACGCACGCACGCACGCACGCACGCACGCACGCACGCACACACACACACACACACACACACACACACACACACACACACACACACACACACACACACA
>JACXGI010011678.1:0-16939 GCA_016801175.1 Esox masquinongy | reverse complement strand
TATATGAATATTGAACAAGGCACATGCTATTATCTTTAACATACATTGGATTGAGGAGAAGCCTTTTTTTTGCAGTCTATGATTTAAACGTTGTAAACGGTGTCTTCTATCTGGCATTTTATAGGGCTTGTTGGATTTCGCTACGAGCTGGGCTTCCTTGCTAGCTCAGTTTTCTGCCACTTAATTTGGCAATTGTCATTGCGCTACTATACTAGTTATCTAGGACATGTTCTATGTGTCAATAGGATACTGATGTTATAGTTACTACCTCGTTGGAGGGAGAGGGAGAGGGTGGCTCACACACAGTTGCAATACAGACATGTGATTTTCATATCTGGACAAGAATAACTGACACACCATTTTACCAAAATCCAATAGCATTTTTGAAGGTCACGCAATACTTTTTTGAGGCAAACAATACGTTTTTTATTTCGAAAAGCCAAGTAAAAAGGTTGCAAAAATGTGAATATTTGGTTGCAGTCTGGAGCCCTGCATCCCTGGCCTACACATTTTTAGTATAAGTGTGCTGACTGCATAGATGAAGTATAAGAAGCTTCACTGAGTCAGTAGTTTTGCTCCCTTGCTTTGTCATGCCAGTTGTCTTTGGTTACGTGAACGCAGACTGACAGGCGACCGTTGAGTGACTCCAAACATCAGTTATACTGGCAGCACAAACAGTGGCAGTATCTTTGGTCATAGTGTCATACAAATATCACATTTGTATCAAAAGCCAACAGAATTAGGTCAGTAGCTGCAAATTGTGAAAAAGCTGTGTTTTGGTTGGATGAATTCGTGTTTGTCATTCTTTCATGTGTCATGACACTGGGGTATCATTTAAAGCTAGCCTAATTGGCCCCAGATCTAAATATAGATCTGTCAGACAAACTATTTTTACCTGTATTGCCTTTGTGTTAGCATGGCCTCAATATGTGTTAAAGGAGAATTTCACTTCTGAAATGAACTGCATATTTGGTTTGAAAAAAGCAAAATTCTCCTTTTAATGTCTGTTAATAGCCCTGTAAGACGTTTGGTATGTTCAACATTGCATAAAAATAAGGTATCTACATTACTTTTAAGGGTCCAGAGAGGGCTTTATAAATGTAATCAAAGGAATATTTAGGACTGTGATGGTAATTGAAAAAAACGCAAGACTAGTGTCCATGGATGCAGTATTAGTATTGATTATAAACACTTGTTTTGCTAACTTGGTCTGTGTTGCAAACTGTCTACATCTCATCCTTCAAACTGCCTTTGATGTACTAGCAGAACTAAGATGTGTAGGAGCGCCCGAGGCAGAATAGCCATAGCAGTCGTTGAAGCATTTGTTTTCAATCTTTAATTTTAAAAGTTGTATAGCTGTTAATGGTAATTTATTATTGAAGCACTAGTCTATATCCTAAAGTACATACGAGCCATTTAATCTTCCAACATGGCATGGAAGATTAAATGGTAGACTTGTTGATCAGATATGCTTATCAACTCTGATCAATATGCTATGGACGACCTGTGTGTAGTTCTTTCTTTTGTAGTAGTTATGAATTCCATCTCCATTGTCTTCATACTATCCTTATTGAGTCATTATCTTATAATGTAGCCTATACTTATTAAATTGCTGAAGGTAGGCCTATCATTTGGACTTCTCTACAGTGGTGGCATGTTTCATTGACAATATCAGCCCACGATATCAAATCTTACCATTTGGCCCCTCTTTGTTAGCTACTGACTAACTACTCATCAGCTGTTAACTACATTAATATTTACCACTGAACCTGCCGCAAAGTAGCCCTCCTAGCAAAATTAGCCAACATATCCTATTAAAAATACAAAAAACAACAAACAGTGCCAGTTTTCATTGCCAGGCAGCAATTGCTTGTGCAAAGTTTGTTACTCTTAAAGCATCTTAAGCAGACTAGGCTATCTGTTGTAATTATGACCATGTGAATGTTAATTATTTCATTAAAAAATATATCGTGATGATGTAAAAGTTCATCCAGCTTTGTCAACAACATGGTTATAATCTCCTACATATAATAATTAATATATACATTTTCTGGAGAAAAGAAAAGTGAAAGTATGGTGACTCCACTGAAATTTCCCCACAACTCAGGAAACCAGAGTTTGAATATTTCTGATGTAATGGCTTGTTCAAACTACCTTATTACAAATTGCAGCATATAGAAATTTTCAGGTGAGTTGTCGTTGAGTTCTTTCGCATAGTCCCACCACCCCACAGTAATCTCATTTACCAAGTTCATTGCCCAGGCAATCACCATAACCTTAAAGTCTAAGACCATCACAGCTCTAGGTATATCAGTTTTGGCCTGTTACTAGTCTAGAAAACATTATGTCCATTAATAGTTGAAAGTGATGTGCCGACAACAAATATCTGCCAGCTGGAAACACAGGCTTAAACATGGCTAGCAGTCTTATCAAATTACTTTATTCTTTAAATTATGTTTTTAAATCCCTAGAAAGCAGAACAGGTGCATACAAATTAGGAATACTGCTATCTGAAGTAGCATCTCTAAAGAGTGGATGTGTGTTAGAACACCTGGAGGAATAGCATTTATCTGCATTATGAATGAGAGTGATGACGAATGACCATGTTTTTGTCTTAACGCTTCCCTACACAACAAGTAAAAGTAGGTGGAGGCATTGCTGGGTGTTTCCTAGTAAGTTAAAGGCAGTTCTACCACAGTTGTTGCAAAACAGATTCATAACCAGGTCATTCCAAATTATCTAACACTGACTGCTAACTTAAGGGTCGAAGCCAGAATACATTGTTTAGAAAGTGGCTGATTCAGATGCATCTCATGTACCCTAACCCTGTTTACATGTTTTTGAATACCTTTTATTTTTACCTTTTGAAGATTAGATTCATATAATTTGTTTGAGTGTGAGATGAAACTGATGAACAACAATAAAAACATTTTAGTCCGTTTTTGTTCATATTGACCTAGTGTGCCAATAATTCTGGCACTTATCAAACAGTACAGTACATTGGACAGCCTCCCTTTATTCATCCAGTTGTGTAGCCTGGATCTTGTAATCTTCTACTATCAATGCCTTTAACGTGACTTTAGAAAATCACTAGAAGGTATTTTTTTGGGGTCAAAGCAAACTTACAGAACAGGTTATGCAAAAATCTCCAGTTGAAAACAAATAGCCTGTGTTTTATTTTCCCTTGTTTACTAGATCTCTGTATACACAATCATCCATGCTTGCATGGAAGAGCTATTAGCCATATGTGCATTAAAAGCTGTCTAGCTGATCTCTCTATAGTGAGTCGTATCTTGCTCTTCTGGCCCAGTAGATTGTCAGTGGCTTCTCAGGGCTCTGCCTCGGATGAAGACGCCACAGTTATGTTTACTTTATTGACTTTGGGGCAGTAAATAGCTGTAGAGTGCTCAAAAAGCTAAAGGGGGATCCCAAAGGTTAATATAACCAGGCATGAGATCCAAACCTGTCATGTAGGTATAACAGCATAATACATCTTATCAGTTGCCATTGAGAGCGTGTATTTGGGGATTTTGTAAGAATCTCTAAGTATCTGTCCAGTAAAAATCTCTGCTGTTTACCACACATAGTTAATATTTTTTGGAGGAAAAACTTTCACTGTGTTTCTTTATCTTTCATCCTAGTGTCGTGCTTGAACGCAGCTCGCCTCCTGTGTTCCATTACATTCAGTGTTTGTACCTGTGTTGCTTCACACCCGCTCTTATTTGCACAGTATTTAGTTCTGGCCATTTGTGTTAGTTCTTTGTGAGGTATTGTTTCGTTCTTCTATTCAACTGAGCCTGTTTGGATTATCTTATTACTATAGTTCTTGCTTTCGTGTACCAACCCTTCTAGCCCGTATTTCCTCGTTATCGATTAGTCTATTTCTTCTGTTCCATAGCTATTGATCTGACCTTACACCCTGTTTTTCCAATGGGTCAGTACGCCTTTGCCTGACCCTTTGGATTTTCTGCCTGCACTGACATTCCGTGTTGCTGACCATTTGCCTGTACTAAGACTACGAGATCTCCTGCTCCTACTGTTTTTTGAGAGAAAAAAAACATCTGTAGCGCTCTGTGCTTGAAACCTACACTCTGCCTTCCTTTGTCGTATTCACTACAATATTGTATTTATAAGTAATATTTCATAGAAATCTGGAATCATTGGCCTGTATAATTTATTAGTAATGTTTTAGGGTGATACAATCAGAATCCGTGTAAGCATAAAGTACTCTTATCTTAGCACGGAACCCATTCTGAAACTTGTTTGTTTTGATGAAAGAGGAGTCTTTCTGCTGACAAATTGTCCAGATAGCTTGTTGGCATGTAGGTGGCATCCAATTGTAGTTCTGAAACCAGCGGTGACCCCAGGGAGTTTGGCATGTGTGTCACTTCATTTTTATTCCCTACTGAAACAGGAAGTCATGGGTGACCACCTAAGTGGTCCTAATGAGCCTGAGGAGGTTTCACTCTGTTTTACTGTACAGAACAAAACTAAACTAGAAGTGGTAAGCCCTGAGGAGGTTTCATCCTGTTTTACTGTACTGAACAATAGTGAACTAGAAGTGGTGAGCCCTGAAGAGGTTTCACCCTGATTTACTGTACTGAATGATACTGAACTAGAAGTAGTAAGCCCTGAGGTTTCACCCTGTTTTACTGTACTGAACAATACTGAACTAGAAGCTGTGAGCCCTGAGGAGGTTTCACCCTCCTATGCCTTAGCTTCCTTACCTTCTTATGCTATTTTGCATTTAATTTTCCTTGGTGTATGAGAAATTTGGTCCCGCTTTGCCTTCAACAAGCACACATAATAACATGACTATGTAAGAAATCTAGAAATATTTGTATTTCTTTGCAAGTACACCTAATAACAAAGATGTCTGACCCCCTGTGATTCTTTTTAAAGATACGAACATGGAGTGTGGAGGAGCTGAAGTTACGGCTTGCCTCCCTGGACCCACAGATGGAGCAGGAGATTGACGAGATTCACCAGCGATATCAGGCTAAGCGCCAGCCCATCCTGGATGCCATTGAGGCCAAGAAACGTCGCCAGCAGAACTTCTGAAGGACTTTGGCATGTCTCCTTTCAAATTTCTCAATTGGACTCTTGGTCCTTCACGCTGGACAATGATGTGGACAGATTACATCTGTTCATTGCTTTGGACTCTACTTCATTGCGATTCTTGTCTTTTTCTTAAGGGAAACCAGTTAATGCTGCCAAGCGTGCACATTTTTTGTTGTAACTTATTGCGTTAATTATTTAGAGTACTTCAGACCTCTCAAGTATTCTTTTTTCATTCATGTGGTGCATTTGTATTCTCTTTCCCAGTTGGTACATTTTAATCAACTGTGTAACATTGCTAGTTTGAGCAACAAGATCACTTTCATACCATACTGTATCATTTTGTGTTTTAAGTTTTGTGACACTTGGTACTTAATTTCTTCATTTTTTGGTTCAGCATTCTATCCTATTAGTTTTGCTGCACAATGCAACATCCAACCAAAGGGAAGTTCAATTTAATTTATGGGTATATGAATCCAATGTGGAAGATAGGTGAATTACAAGATTATTATACTTCATACAAGACAAACCTTCCTTCCCCAGCACTGTGTTGTGCATGGTCAAGTTTTTCTTTCTATTAAAAACAGCTGTAATAACTATTATTTGCTGTAGAAATATTTCACAGCAATTTAGATGGTAACATGATTCCCTTCAAACATATGTACATGTTATTTCACATAAACACAAATTGAGCAAACTGTATAGATTTCTTTTTTTGGCTAACAGGAAATGACAAGTTATATATTGGCCATGAAATCACAACCTCTCCCATTTTGACAACAATGACGGGGTCGTGGAGAGAAATCAATGAGCGAATATCACAGCCAAACACTGGCCGGTAAGTTATACTGTGAAATACCATCATATGCATCACTGCAGATGTATTATGAACATTTTTCTACAACTATAATACAAAAATTATTTTTGTAATGTGAAGCACCTTTAAGAGTAGCTCAACCATGGTAAATGTATGTGCCTCAAAACGCCTAATTCTATCTTCAGATACAACCATATAACTGATGTCAATGGACGTTTTGTTGAAATGGTGGAAGATGCATGCGCCAATTAGGTTTTGGTGATTAAGTCCAGAATTATGTAATTTTAGAGACATTATTCCAATGAGCAAGCAATTTAAAAGGTACATAATCTGTCAGAAGATGTTTGAAACATCTGAGTGAAACCTTGTATTTTTGTGTTAAACCATGGTGCACTTGTCTTTTACTCTATAGTTCTATATTTTTGTTCGTAACTCATTGGCAACGTTCCATAGAGCAGCTTATACTTATTTCTTTAACATTCAAACGTTTTGAATACATAAAGGACAATTATTTTTATATATATATTTTAGAAACTTATATCTTTGGAGACTTTTTGCATCAGTGCGCAAACTAGCTTCTCAGGTCAGATGTTCTCAGGTCCGTATATAATTATGACATTATGAATATAATAGTATATAAGGAATGTATTAATATGCCTTATTCTACATACATATTAGTATTTTGTGTATAAAATATAAGGATATGTAAATTGAATTATTGTTTAAATTAGACTTAAATTACAGTTACTCTTTAACATATCAATTAATCTGCTCTATTGATGTGATTGTTAGAGAGATCACATTGTTACAACCATTGTTTCTGAATAACCTTCTGTAGGGACTTTTGTTTAAATCCATTTTTGAAAGGCATTCATTGAAGTAGCAATCACTGGAAAGTATTTCAGCACTGTAATATGAAGAACTGGTGTCTACTTTTGACTGTCCACAGGTCTTTAAATTGAGTATTCATATCTAGGAAATGGTAATGAATTGTCCATGCCTTAAATTATGCAATAGAAGTTATGCATGTGTTCGGTGTCAGTGTTTGATTTGTGTACATGTTGCCTGCCTATTAAAAAATTATTAAAAAAGATTTAAGGAAGTAGATGTTTTTGCTATGTTTATTCCTCTCCATTGATGTTTTTGAACCAGAACATTTATGAGTGTACCGGTCAAACGTTTTACAAAACCAAAATGTTTCCAGTTTTTATTGAAATTTACACAGTTTAAAGTCTTCATGTACTCTGAAATTAAAGCATAGAACAAATAAACAATTGGAGACAAAATAGAAATCATTAAATGGTTTTTTTAACAAAATGTTACCTAAATTTCTGACTCATCTAAGTAGCCACCTTTTGCAGACATAACAGCCAAATACACTCTTGGCATTCTTTGTGTTGCAGTTGTAGTTTGCTTCGCTTTCACCCTTCTTTTTTTTAATATATTTGTTTATTGAACAGACAATAGTCATCAGCGCTTGACATTAACTTTTTTGCTCACCAGCTACTGTGGCTAGTGGTTTTCCAAAGTTACTAGCCACTCAGCATTTTCACTAGCCACCATTTTGCTGTTGGGAAATTACGTTTTATTTGATAAAATTTGACTATGGTGTGCTACATCTTAGCCTGTCTTGTTCATTCGTTTGGTCACTGGCGTGCAAGGCAATAGACCTAACACAAATGGAACAGAATCAAACACTGTATGCAGGTAGTGCTCATGGGAGTTGTATGGACGTAGCTCATAGTGTCAATGAGATTACAATTGTAAAAAATGTGTATATATATATATATGTGTGTGTGTGAATATACACATACATACAGGGGTTTTCCTGGCTCAAAATTAGGCAAAGGTGGTACCCCACTCTACCGGACACCCCTCTGTGAAATATTTTATATAATGTTTCTCTCTCTTTTGGGGAGGGTGGTGACATGGATAGACCTCACATTGTTTGTTTTACCGCAGTCTGTGATTGGTTTATGCATTGTAGACTTCTAAACAACAGAATAAGATCACGTATAATTAGTTAGGGCTGCTGCTGAAATCCTGAAGGACTATAGGTTTTGTGATCACGATTGTGGGGCTTCTGGTTTACGAAAGTACACAAACGAGACGTTATTTGCAGCAGAATGTTGTTGTTCCCGTGGAAAAGAAATGAAGCCTCTAACTTCTACGGTTCCGGAGCAATGAATAAAAATGTGTGACCTGGACACGCCGGTGCATCAACTAGAGGTTTTGTGATTGCGATTGTGGGGCTTCTGATTTACGAAAGTACACAAACGAAACGTTGTTATTTGCAAACGAGACGTTGTTAAAAACAAATCTGTAATTCTAGGTTACTAGAAGTCACCTGACAAGTAAAAAAATGTTTTTATGCAGATTAGATGTAGTTTGAGGTTATTACGTTTTAATGAAATATTTTGAAATGCTTGGGTGTACAAGAAAACTAGGATCCATTTGTTTTTCAGACATTACTTATCTCCACGTCTGGACCCGTGTGGTCCTGTATGCAAGGTTGCCAGATTTAATTGATCGTGAACAGTATCCTGCAGCAGACTCCAGAAAAAATCTACCCAACCAAGCACATTAAAAATAGCCCAATGGAGTAGGAAACACACCCCACACGGCAACACTCAATATGGAAAAAGTTTCCTCCTACCGTCATATTAGCTGCAGTGTTTTGCTGGTATTTTATATATAAGCGCAAAATCGTGTTTTACCATGCCAACACACAGAGGCAGTGCGAGATTTTGGGAAGGCTGTCGCCTTTCAGCTTTGAATGCAGGAAAAACCCTGTGTATAGATATATAGAATGCCACCTGCCAAAGTGGCTAGTAAGAGTGACTGCCCACAGCCAAATTCTACCCGCATTTGGGCGGGTGCCAATGTTAAGCCCTGATAGTCAGTAACATTAAGAACAATACACACAAGAGATTACAGTTCAAATTTCCTTCCCCTCCCACAGTCTTGTCCACAAGTGCACCCGATTATAATCCATACAATGTAAATAGGAGCGGGACTCAAGACGACATCATGGGGAGTCTGAAGCATGTAGCCAGAATGTCAGTTTCTGAAATTTGGATGCCCAGTAATAGTGCAGGAAGTTGGGTAAAGCCAGTCCTCCACTAAATACAGTTGTGCTCATAAGTTTGCATACCCTGGCAAAAACTGTGACATTTTGGCATTAATTTTGAAAATGTGATTGATCATGCAAGAAAAACTGTCTTTAATTAATGAATAGTGATCATATGAAACCATTTATTATCACATAGTTGTTTGGCTCCTTTTTAAATCATAATGATAACAGAAATCACCCAAATGGCCCTGATCAAAAGTTCACATACCCTTGAATGTTTGGCCTTGTTACAGACACACAAGGTGACACAAACAGGTAAAAATGGCAATTAAAGTTGAATATCCCACACCTGTGGCTTTTTAAATTACAATTAGTGTCTGTGTATAGTCAATGAGTTTGTTAGCTCTCAAGTGGATGCACTGAGCAGGCTAGATACTGAGCCATGGGGAGCAGAAAATAACTGTCAAAAGACCTGTGGAACAAGGTAATGGAACTTTATAAAGACGGAATAGGTTACAAAAAGATATCCAAGGCTTTGCAAATGCCAGTCAGTACTGTTCAATCACTTAAGAAGTGGAAAATTCAGGGATCTATTGATACCAAGCCAAGGTCGGGTAGACCAAGAAAGATTTCAACCAAAACAGCCAGAAGAATTGTTCGAGATACAAAGAAAAACCCACAGGTAAACTCAGAAGAAATACAGGCTGCTCTGGAAAAAGACGGTGTGGTTGTTTCAAGGTTGAGTTGCCAGAAAGGTTGAGTTGCATGGTCAAGTTGCCAGAAAGAAGCTTTTACTGCGCCAATGCCACAAAAAAGCCCAGTTACAATATGTCCGACAACACCTTGACACGCCTCACAGCTTCTGGTACACTGTAATTTGGAGTGAGGAGAACAAAAGAGAGCTTTATGGTCACAACCATAAGCACTATGTTTGGAGAAGGGTCAACAAGGCCTATAGTGAACAGAATACCATCCCCACTGTGAAGCATGGTGGTGGCTCACTGATGTTTTGGGGTTGTGTGAGCTGTAAAGGCACGGGGAATCTTGTGAAAATTGATGGCAAGATGAATGCAGCATGTTATCAGAAAATACTGGCAGACAAATTTGCATTCTTCTGCACCAAAGCTGCGCATGGGACGCTCTTGGACTTTCCAGCATGACAATGACACTAAGCACAAGGCCAAGTTGACCCTCCACCGGTTACAGCAGAAAAAGGTGAAGGTTCTGGAGTGGCCATCACAGTCACCTGACATCAATATCATCGAGCCACTCTGGGGAGATCACAAACGTGCGGGGTTCATGCAAGACGACCAAAGAGTTTGCATGACCTGGAGGCATTTTGCCAAGACAAATGGGAAGCTATACCACCTGCAACAATTCAGGGCCTCATAGACAACTAATACAAAAGACTGCACGCTGTCATTGATGCTAAAGGGGGCAATACAAAGTATTAAGAACAAAGGGTATGCAGATTAGGGGTCATTTCATTTTTTTCTTTGTTGCCATGTTTTGTTTTATGATTGTGCCACTCTGCTATAACCTACAGTTGAATATGAATCCCATAAGAAATAAAAGACGTGTTTTGCCTGCTCACTCATGTTTTCTTTACAAATTATATATTTCCAATTCTCTAAGGGTATGCAAACTTTTGAGCACAATTGTATACTGACAATTTCGAACATTTTCCCAAGTCTATAGCAGGGTTCCCACATCATCATAACATCAAAATGAAGGACTTTAAGGACTTTCCAGGCCCAATTCCCTCAAATTCAAGGACCCAATATGGCATAGTTGGAGACATGGATCAAGGTTAATCACTGTAACATAGTGAGAATTTTTATAATCAGAACTAGCAGGCTTTATAATCAGAACTAGCAAGCTCACAGACAACAATTAATAAGAGAGGCTTGAATGTGTGAATCCTTCAATTGTGCAGTGTTACAGTGATGGCAGACTACTAGGTCTCTTTAATTTCTATTCTTGCACAAAATATGAATTCAAGCACTTTCAATGACCCTTGTCTATTTCTGTCGATTTCCAACAACTTTCAAGTTGATTTGTTTTTCTCAAATTCACAAACTTTCAAGGATTAAGGACCTATGGGAACCCTGGTCTACAGACTACAGAGCTGGGACAATAAACTGAACATTAATTTAAACACCAACCAAACAAAGTTAGTGGCCATTTTGTTGATAATGTTGAGGAATTGTCCACCGGAAGGAGACAGGAAAGATGTGTCTATCCTCAGTGTCGGATGGTAACACCCTCCCCATCTCTCACTCCATCCGCTGGCACACACTACACCAAGCCACACTTCATAAGCTCAACCCCTCTTCCAAAGTCCATCATGGCAGAGGTGCCGCCACACTCCTTTCTCATCTCCTTCTACCTCAATCCTGGTCAGCTGCAGTCACCTTTTCCACATCACTCTTGGAGGCCATTGATGACACTGGATACCTCCGCACAGCAGCTAAATGGACAGGAGCACAAATGATTGTGAAGACATAAAAATTAAGTTGCAGAGTGAATTCAGTATTGAAATTGCAAGACACTTGTTACAGGAAAATCCCTACCAATAAAAACCTTCCTCAAACACCGTCCCATTACCCGCCATACAGCATCCTTAAAGTTGCATCCTCCAACAAGGCACAGGTGGTTGATCTAAAGGGGGAAAAAAGTAGGTACAATTAACAACCATTTTCCCATGGTGATATACCTGCTGTTCAGCCATTTTTGTGGCCTTTCAGTATAACAAATCCTCCCCAACTCTCCACCAGCTCGTACCAAGACATAAATACATTAAGTTTATATAATGTATTCACCAGAAATGATTAGGTGAGCACATAAGTGCATCCTAAAAAGCAGACTATTCACCTACAGAATGCACAACGGCTTCTGCATTGGCTTCTTTTGTCAAATGGAAAAGCTGCACCTTTCCTCTCCACCATCAAGCCCATAAACAATGGCAGACAGGGCAAACAAAAGCAATCATTTCCTGAGTGTTAAAACTCTACCCAGCGCACTTAATTTCTGTTCATCTGAGAAAACAGACGCAAATCCTAATTTTTTACCAAAATGTTATTAACAAAAATGTTCATGAATCTGAATATTATTGAAATAAGAATTTGAGCCCCACACTGGACTTATCATTACATTCTAAACAGTAAAATGTTTACTTAATGTCATCTTATATTTAAAAGTAAACGTTCACTTAAGAGTAAAAACTGTGGATAGAGGCCTCCGATTATCATGACAGAGGAGGAGAGACAAGGAAGGCGTCCATCCTCTGCAATGGATGTACACACCCTCTGCATCTCTCCTTGGTGTGCCTGGTGGCTCCTGAAAATGACTTGTGGTGTTGACATCTGCTGGGGCCAAGGTATAGCAGGGACTTCAGTGCAGAACAAAGACTTGATTAAAACAGGTGTGGAACATCAATCATGCATACTGTAGGTACTGGCATACACAAGACTAAAAACATACATGTAGACTGGTGTAGCCAGGGTTCCTATGTAGTGTAGGTGGGTTGGCTGACTGATGGGGCTTTAGGAAGTCCATCCAATGCTACAATTTTCCTACCGGTTCCTTCTCACCATCTGTATCAGATGCACCGATTTCACCTAGAACAATATGAAACAATTCTCAATCATATTCAGACCAGACTGACGCCCCAATTTTAATCTGCATAAAAACATGGCTGCCTCAGGCCCTCATGGCATTTACTAGTTTTACTGCTCATTTCCTAACATTTCTTCTATCCATGTTTAACTTAGTACCTTGACTTGTGCAAAGGCGCCATCTAAAAAAACACCACCGAACCAAACACTGGGCCTGTAAAAGTAAATGCATATTATCAATACCAAACTTCACTTTGTCTAACTCAACTTTTGCATCATTCTCATGGTAATAAATGTTGGCTATCAAAAAGAAAAGATTTCTTGGATTTTCAGGCAATTTCATGACATTTAAATTAGTATCTAAAGTTTAATTAAGAAATAATTCAACGTAAAGAAAATACAATAATGTAATCATGTTAATATTTTTGTATATTAATGTAAAACAAATGTTACTGGAATCAAAACACCATTCATACAAATTCTAAATCCTATGGAGTTCTGTGAATTTATTGCATTAAAAAACAATCAAGAAAGCATGTTTTGTCCACTTGGTTTCCGAGAACAACCTGTCAGTAAAACACTAGATTGTTCTCGCGCTGGATAGTATTGGCTGGGCCAGAATCATTCTGTGGCCATTTTCTCATCCCCACCTAAAAAATCGTGCCTTTCTGTGGACGGCAAGCATGCACTTAGCTTACTTTAACTAGCTATATTGGGGAACAGAATAAAGCTCTGGTCTATTAAGATGGTCGCTATTAATAGTTGCTAAATTAAATGTATTGCACAATATAGCTCCAAGGAAGTTTGTAATATTACACTTTCATATCCTCACCTGAGGTATTAATTCGGGGGCTTGGTAGCTAGAAGGTACAGTAGTTAGATACCTCCCTGACTAAATGACTTAAATGGTAAGCTAATTTAGCAAACGCTAACTAAGCTATAACTACATTTCATTAATGAAACTGCAGGAACTAGATTTTGACCCTTTTAAGATTAAATCCAAATAGTAAATTAATTAATGTAACCTATTAATTTAATATATAAAGAGAGTATTACAATTACAGTACAAGTAAAATGATAGAAAGTTCTCCAGAGATTGAAGATGCAGACAGGAGGAAAGGTAAATAAATGCAAGAGAGCTTCCTCAAACCCTCGCTCTGGTTAAAAACGGTAATGAACAAGTATTTACACGCTGTGTAAGTAGAACTGGAATACTTACCGATATTTGTTTTCGACACAATCTCTTGACAGGCGCTACCTGCCTCCTCTACTAAAAATACAGGAGCTAAACAGCAGCTTGCGCGCAGTGTTTCCAACTTTCGCGAGACAAACAAGCAACCGCAGCTTCAAAAACAAGCCCAAAATAAGCTCAATATTGTATACAAGCAAATAATTCTTTACAAAAAATAATCAAATGTCAACAACGCATATAGGGAGGGCAGGCACTATCCACTAATCTCTGATCACCTGCAAGCAGAATATGAGAGAGGAGACATGGAAAAGGAGAGGACAGGAGCACTAAGGGGGAGCGTAAAGAACATTTGGACATCTAACTACTATTAGTAAGCTATGTTGTGCTTGTTTTCTGTTATAAACTGTAATAATAGATTCTGCTTTGCAGTATCTGCACAGAGCTTTAGTGTGTCATCATCGACCGCTTGATGTACCCAGTGTACTTTTTGCCATACTTAGACCACTTTGTTGGTGGCATCGTTTGTGGAAATGTATATAGTGCTGTGTCATCTAATGTCATCAATGATGACTCAACACTGCGGTACTAAGTGTCTACAATATTCAATACTTCTACCATACAGTTCATATTCCCCATCCTACTCTTTCAAAAATTAATAGTAGTTTACATTGTTATGCATATTATTGCCATAATTGCAATATCTATAATTTCAAGATGAATGCAGCATGTTATCACAAAATACTGGCAGACAATTTGCATTCTTCTGCACAAAAGCTGCGCATGGCATGCTCTTGGACTTTCCAGCCCGACAATGACCTTAAGCACAAGGCACAGTCTCCTGACCTTAATATCATCGAGCCACTCTGGGGAGATCTCAGTAGTAAATGTAGGGTATATTGTGTCAGAATTGTGATTTATGACCCTAGTGGGCGGGGCTTCCAGATTGATGTGACAGGTGGGCGGGACATCCGGTTTGCTGGGCGGGACTTCCGGTGTGACGTATGGACTTCCTGTATGATGTGTGTTAGGGCAGGACTTCCGCAATGACGTGTGCATGTCCGGTGACTTTGTGATTTATGATTGCAATGATGTGTCCATGTTTGATGTTTTACAACAACTGATAAGCACCCCGGACGAGTGTTATAACAGGTGCGCTATGTTTGATGTTTAACAAATGGGTCTTAGGCTTCCGGAATGTTAAATTCCCAGGCAATAAATAAGTGTTGTGTCAGCGGCAAGATGTTTGGTGTTCAACAAAAGGGTGCCAGGGTCCAGCAATGCTATAACCCCCCTGGTATTTTATGTTCCGACAATTGGTGCAACAGATGTCATACAACCGGTGGGTGTTAATCTTTCATATTTTATGGGTTGATTGGCGTGGTCTGTGTATTTAAACCACGTTGACCCCGTGATGGTCATTCAGTATTGTCTGAGTAAACTTACCAACACAATACAAAACATGGCGGATTGTGCGGCGATCAATGTTTTGGGTGAAACACCATTGAAAGCTAACAGCTTAACCGCAGCTCAGCGAGTCGGCAGGAGATTACAAATGGTCAGCAGAGACGCAATCAACATGGCAGCACCGAAAAAACTGATGCAGGGTTTAACCCAAATCCATCATCTGCACCAGGATATGTTGGCACGGGAATGGAAGTTGGACAATGGTCGGATCGGTGGATACATTTTCAAACCAGAGATACCGGAGGTTGCATTTTATGAATTACCCGAAGGCCAAGAGTTTAAGTCTGGTGTGACTGATCAAGTGGTTTTTAAGGCCAGTTTATGGAACAACTTTCGAAAGGTGATTTATTTGGGGCCAAAACAGGGCACCCATAAAACGGTAGATGTACTGTTTAAAGTGGTCGAGGGAATGAAGCAGTATGACTCTGTTAGATTGGAACTATTTTCGGAAAATGTCAGCGGGTTAGATTGTGACTGCGACTTCGGACTGTTCGACTGACGTAAGACCCTGAAGCCCCGCCTTAAGCTAACACCGTCCTCAACACAGCATAAAAACAGACATACCGCATGTGACTATCAAGCAGTCGGAAGAATTTACGAAACATGTCTCAAGATTACAACCAATCGGATATTGAAGAACCCAAGGCTGAGGAATGGCTGTGTGACGCCTGGGATGACAACGCTGAGGCCTTCTATGGAACCCCTGACCACGACAGCTCGATTCCACCAGCATACCCAACAAGAAACTACCATTGGATTGACCGGATTGGTGATCAGCTAGGTCCTCTTAATCTGTCATACCTTTCAAATGCTAACAAGAGTTATCACAAAATGGACAAACACCTTGCACCAAAAGTTTTAAAGATCATCAAAGCAAAGTTGGGCATGATTCTGGAAAACGTTGTTGGGGCTATTCTCGACAAAGCATGCATCGGTTGTGAAGTGGACCACCCGAGCCAGAGAAGACATTCTTGTCTCGATCTTCCTGATTATTTTTTTGAGACCCATTAATGATGACATAGTGGAGACAGTTTTAACACCGCGACTGAATCATGTGTTGGTCAAGGCTTTGAATGTATCAGGGTTTCATGCACCGCTTACCGATGTTCTCGTGATCGTTGAGAACTTTCTGCATGACCTCAAGTTTGAGCCGAACATCACACGGAGACTGAGTGACAACAGGGATGAATACATGAATAAATTTAATGAGGATGCAGTATGCGACGCAGTGGCGTCTTGGTGCGACGAGAGCAAAGAGTCTGCTGTCTAAGGATGGGTAACTTCAGTTGTCGTGTTTACATGTATATAAACAAATCCTATGTGGGTTTAGCGATTAATTAAACAGTTGATGCACAAAGCTATCAAGAGCAGTGTTGATGGCTGTAGACCTTTTAATAACCAAGACCATGTCAGTATAAAACGTTTTAATAATCTGAACAAGCATATGGAAACGGTCAGGAACACACCTGATGATTGGCGGCAATCGTTGTCAAACGGTGTTGAATCAACGGCTCTAAATAACTTCATGTATAAACTTCTAACATTTTCAAATGTTGACAACAAAGACTTTAAAATTGGGCATCTGTTATGTTTGTTTACGTATGTAACAGATGTTTGTGTGATAAAATTGCTGAGTAATGATGCTGTGGATGTAGATTGTATTTCTAAATTGTTTACAGATTTTATAACCAGCAGAAATCTGAATGTTTGTGTAACTT
>JACXGI010011677.1:6204-24547 GCA_016801175.1 Esox masquinongy | reverse complement strand
ATATATATATATATATACTTATAGAGCATCATGGGAATTAATATTCTAATGTACTCCATTTCTAAGCAAGACTACATATCTACAGTGGATATAAAAAGTCTACACACCCCTGTTAAAATGCCAGGTTTTTGTGATGTAAAAGAATGAGACGAAGATAAATCATGTCAGAACGTTTTTCACTTTTAATGTGACCCATAATATGAACAATTCAATTGAAAAACAAACTGAAATCTTCGAGGGGGAAAAATGAAAAATAAAAACCTTACAATAACCTGGTTGCATAAGTGTGCACACCCTCTTATAACTGGGGATGTGGCTGTGTTCAGAATTAACCAATCACATTCAAACTAATGTTAAATAGAAGTCATTACACACCTGCCATCATATAAAGTGACTCTGATTAATCATAAATAAAGTTCAGCTGTTCTTGTAGGATTTTCCTGACATTTTCTTAGTTGCATCTCAGAGCAAAAGCCATGGTCCGCAGAGAGCTCCCAAAGCATCAGAGGGATCTCATTGTTGAAAGATATCAGTCAGGAGAAGGGTACAAAAGAATTTCCAAAGCATTAGATATACCATGGAAGACAGTGAAGACAGTCATCATCAAGTGGAGAAAATATGGCATAACAGAGACATTACCAAGAACTGGACGTCCCTCCAAAATTGATGAAAAGACGAGAAGAAAACTGGTCAGGGAGGCTTCCAAGAGGCCTACAGCAACATTAAAGTAACTGCAGGAATTTCTGGCAAGTACTGGCTGTGTGCTACATGTGACAACAATCTCCCGTATTCTTCATATGAATGGGCTATGGGGTAGGGTGGCAAGATGGAAGCCTTTTCTTGCAAAGAAAAAAGTCCAAGCCCGGCTGAAGTTTGCAAAAACAAAGATCAAGTCCCCCAAAAGCATGTGGGAAAATGTGTTATAGTGTGATGAAACCAAGGTTGAACTTTTTGGCCATAATTCCAAAAGGTATGTTTGGCACAAAAACAACACTGCACATCACCCAAAGAACACCATACCCACAGTGAAGCATGGTGATGGCAGCATCATGCTTTGGGGCTGTTTTTCTTCAGCTGGAACCGGGGCCTTAGTCAGGGTGGAGGGAATTATGAACAGTTCCAACTACCAGGCAATTTTGGCACAAAACCTTCAGGCGTCCCTTAGAAAGCTGAAGATGAAGAGGAAGTTCACCTTTCAGCATGACAATGACCCAAAGCACACATCCAAATCCACAAAAGCATGGCTTCACCAGAAGAAGATTAATGTTTAGGAATGGCCCAGCCTGAGCCGAGACCTGAATCCAATAGAATATCTGTGGGGTGATTTGAAGAGGTCTGTGCACAGGAGATGTCCTCGCAATCTGACAGATTTGGAGCACTTTTGCAAAGAAGAGTGGGCAAATATTGCCACGTCAAGATGTGCCATGCTAATAGACTGCTACCCAAAAAGACTGAGTGCTGTAATAAAATGAAAAGGTGCTTCAACAAAGTATTTGTTTAAGGGTGTGCACACTTATGCAACCAGGTTATTGTGAGTTTTTTATTTTTCCCCCTCAAAGATTTCAGTTTGTTTTTCAATTGAATAGTTCATGTTATGGGTCACATTAAAGGTGGGAAAAGTTCTGACATGATTTATCTTTGTCTCATTCTTTTACATCACAAGAACCTGGCATTTTAACCTGTTAAAAAGTGTGAAGACATTTTATATCCACTGTATAAAAACTGTTGAAATGTAGTTTGTAAAATATAATAAAAGTATCTTGTTCTACCATACATTGGACTGCAGTTCAAGCCAGTGAAATACAATTTACAGCATACTCAAAAGTAGTTGTTTTCAAATATTCAAATACTGCCCATCTCTTCATGTCTTTACCATTTTGTGATTATTCCTGGCCTAGCACAGACCTAACTTCACATAACTAGGCTTCTATCGCCCTCATGTTGTTGAATGGCAAAATGCACCCAGCAGCAAATTAATTCCTCTTTGGCCAACAGATGGAGACCTTTCACAAAGCCCCAGATTCCAGAAATAGCATATCTCTAATCTCGTCCAACAGCTGGCGCCGGCATTTCAAGCCAAAGGATGTTGTTTTGCACATATCTAAATGTGAAGTGGCCTCTCCTTGCATCACCTTTCTTCCCTTGCTCTATCAGTCATTAGACTTTCAAATGATTAAAGATGAAACAGAGGCAACCAGAAGTATAAACCCTATTTAAAATTCATAAACCTTGTGAAGCAGAATAATGACGATGCATATTCATCATTCACCATTTCCATTTCCAAGGATGGTTCCTCACAGAAAACAATGCCCCAGTAAACTCACAATAAAAAATTGTCACCTGTTGCCCGTTTATAAGCATAGAAATAGAACGAATAGAACAAAAATTATCATTCAAGTCGCTGATTTCCATTCCATTCTTATTTAATGTGCAGAATAATTTATACTGACAAACCCTGTTCAGTGAGACAGTGGACTGATCTTTACAGGCCCTTAAAAATATGCCCTGTGGCAAAGTCATTGACAGAAGCCAGGGATGTCTCAGCAGACCAGAACCCAGCGCTGGATCAGGGTTCTTTGAAGTGGAGTTAGTGTCCCGATAACAACCTCAGATGGATATCCCTGAACCCCCACTAGGAAGCTGGATCTTGGTCATTTCTCTTATCTCTAGTTCCAATAGGTTTACATTGAAGTTTCAGTCATTTAGCAGACATTCTCCTCCAGAGCGACTCACAGAATGCAGAAGTGAATGTGCTTGGGCTGTATAACCTACCCATGTGAGACCAGGTCAGGTCGAGCGACCTCTAAACCACCTATTCTAACCTGGTGGTTCTTGGGAAGGCTTTTAATGGGAGCCAAGTGTCTTGTTTAATATGGAAAGAGCAACAATATAAACGATGTCCACACAGAATTATTATATATTGACATATATTTTGAAAACATGTATTTTTAATATGTGCCTATATTTTTTCTAAACATACACTAATATATCTATTATATGTATTACTAATATATGGACATATATTTCATACATATATTCACATATTCGATTTTGGCCATTTTCAAATCTGTTTTAATATGTCTCAAATACATGTAAATATATTTACATCAATGACAAAATTATAGTTGGTAATATGCATTTAGCATTTACATCTAACTGATATATTTCCATATTTGTATTGTTTCCTGTCATGTGTTTATTATGTTATCGAGTCATTTCTTTGAAGTACTTTTACACAGAGGAATGGCATTCATGATACTGTATTAAAATGTATGCATAGTTTTCATAATGAATCTTTTTTTAAATGTAAACTTGGAGTACAAAGTAGTTCATTTTACTGAAATAGGTGCTATATGCTGCTTGACAGTGACTACGGTCTAAACTTTGGTGTATTTACTAAACATGTATGATTATATTGGCAGTTGTATGATACTGTGAACAAAGGTCCTTATTAAATTAAAATGACTGACTCTAACCAGTTGTTTCTTTACTTGCATTTACAATGTATTTATAAAAACATACTGTACAATTTACAAATCGGCTCTTGTTTGTAAAAGATAATTTTCTTTTCACAATAATTAATGTAATGCAATAAGGGCTAGACTGGTGGTTATGTTGGTTTGCTCCCCATTATGCCAACGATAATTAGTTAAACTCACTATAACAAGAAGATTCTCTGGAAAATAATGTCTTAAAGGTTAATTCCATGATGTATTGATGAGAAATGCTTAAACTTCTGCATATGTGCATGTTTTCCATGAGTTTTCCATGTGGGTAGTCATTCCATTGTAAACCAATTGCTAAATTTTGTTTTCAAATAACAAAAGCAAATATTGGAATGTTTCTAAGAAACCAGTTGAGAAACATTGGAATAAAACCGAACAACACCACATGTCATAAGACATCACAGGGTTTACTGAAAAAGTTTGTATTTTTCCTGTTTATTTTTACAAGTCTTGTCAAGATAAATTGATGAATTCCATCAAACCAACATTGCAGTTTTTACACAGTAGCTCTTTTTCTAATGTCCCAATTATCTAACAGACTGTTCTTGTGTGAAAGAATGAACACCTACAACTACCAGATAGGGTGAAAATATTGTTACAGTGGGGATGAATAAATCCCAGCCAAAGGCTTTACAAAAGAAACCTGTATCTCTGTAACTAAAAGTGATCTCACCCTGATTGGTGGTGACATTTCAAAATGAGGGCACTGCTCTCTTGGTTTTAGTAGGCTAAAATCAATTGTCACACTTGTTTTGTCTTTTTAACCAATGATTGGTTTGCAAGGTGTGACTTTTCAGATGGATGACCTTTCAGAAAAACTGAAGTAATTAATGAAGTAAACATAAACAAGAAAGAGTGAGGAGATTAAGGCAAGGCTGATGTTATGTATGTGTACTCACAATTAATTGGTTGCTATTTATCTGAGGTACAATATATTTACATAGATAGGATCAGCTAGCATCACATTTTCATTTTGATAGCCAGAGGAGATAGAAACCCTGGACAACTTTCTTCTTTATATGACATAATGAATGGATTAGATGTGTCATTGCTTACATAGCCAAAAAGTAACTCTATTGAACTATGAATCAGCACTAACAAGTACAACAATTTGAACATGAATTCCCAAGAAAATAACGGTTCATCATGTTTACAATATTTTGTGAAATCGTCCAGATAGATCGCATCGGATTCACAATAACCAATATGAATCACAGACCCTCCTCATAATAAAACTATGCTAACTGAAACCGTGAGTTTCCAGAAAACCAAACATATTCTTCTTAAACTTACTTTCATTACACTGAACTCCAAAAGCATTTACACAGTGACAAATTTGGGATTTTATCCCCCTATATTCCAGCACTTTGAATTTGATACAACGACTATTGTGATAAAGAGCAGACTGACAACTTTAATTTGAGGATATTTTCATCCAAATCGGATTTAACATTTAAACAATTCAACATAAACAAAACATTTAAACAATTCTGTTAATGTATAAACAATAAAGTCCAGTACTGATTCTAGACAGATCCAACTGAGTATGTTGGTCAGGGACCGAAATAAACCATTTGGTACATTTAGATGATGAAAGAAGAGTTTGTTTGGTGCAGCAATGGGACCTTATAGACCAAGGAAGGCCCATAAACAAGTAAAAACTGCAGATAGCCACAGTATAGACCTGGCAGAGCACAGCCAGGGAAGATACCCTGCATCTGGAGAAGTCTATGACTCGCAGAATTCAGACAATCATTGCGTGCAAAGAATATCCATCTCCAATCCAAAGTGCTAGACTACAGGTCCAAAAACAAATGTCACCGTCCAAATCATTTTGGAGTTTTAACTGTTTTAAGACTGTTACTGCGTGACGTCGGCAATTCAGCTGGTGTGACCTGTCTTTTTTTTAATGGTGACGTCATGTCTGATGGTGATCTCTGGGGTGAGCACTGAGGTCAGGGTGATGTCAGGGGTCAAGGCATTCCTGATTACGGCCACGGCCGGGACAAGACCAGGTTCAGCAGCCTGATGTGTCCTCCCCCTGGTGCCTCTTCTTCCCAGGAACAGCTCCCTCGCCCGCTGACGGAACCGTCGGTCCTGTGCGCTGTAGATCAGAACGTTCCACCCGCTGCTGCAGGCTAGCGCCCAGAAGGCATAGAGGGAGAACCGGCACCAGTTTAGACCTAGAACGCTCGCCACCACCAGAACCACCGTGGGGGCCACCGAGGCTAAGAGGAACGCCGTGAGGATAAGGATGGTCTTGGCCGCTCGCAGATGGGAGAAAGTTGGGCCCGAGTGTGTGGGATGAGCTTTGGTAAGAGCACGCCTCCTGACACGGCAGAAGCGGCGGATGGCGGAGAGGGTGACCAGGTTGACAACTATCGTGGCACCCAGGAGAGAGATGTCAAAGGCGGGAAACAGAAGCATCACGCTCCACCCTGTCCTGCTCGTGCTCTAGAGGAGAGGAGGCAGGGAGATTTAAAGTCCCCTTTAACTTAAATTCTTGAACATCTACTCATTTCTGGGTAAAGGTATGTTATAGGAATGTTATTTCTTTCCAAATGATCAAAAGGATGATGGATCTGACAAAGAAAAGAGAGAGGGTTTTGTTTGTGTGAAAGAGGAAGAAATAAGCAAAAAATCACAAGCTTGTGTAACCCAAAGTCTTTGATGAATTCACTTTGATAGATTCACTAGAAATAACAAGCCTCATCAGGCATCAGATATAGTAGGTTGTCATAATATCATTCCAGTGTTTTCACTACAAGGACGAGCATTCTCTGGGAGAGAAGAAAACGTCTGCATGTTTACAAACGATATGTTACTTTTCTTTATCCAGAAAAAGGTGTTGCCTGGCTAGCATCATTATTTTAATCACTTTACATATTTATTTGGGGATTGTAAACGACATTTTTCTGATGAAATGTGAGAAGGAGAATTTCTAAGAAAATACATTTTAGTGTTTGTTTTCTCTCCTCGTGCCTGGCCATCAAAATCAATTTACCAACCGACAGAGAGAAAAATAGAGAAAGAGAGAGGCCAACAGACAGATGTACAGAGACAGACGGAAACCCTGACAGAGGGAACCAGTGAGAAGGCAGAGATAGACAGAAACAAAGACAGACGACCAATGAAAAGACAGAGAGATAGACAGAATAAACGGTTACACTGAAAAGACAGAAGGACAGTCCGGGGTCCTGACACTTACCTCCTGTTCTTGATAGCACTCCCACTGTGGTGAGAGGGCGTAGTTGCACATCTTGCTGCAGAGGTTGTACTCCAGCGTGACGCTGTCACTGAGGATTAGAGGGGAGACAGCCAGGAGGAAGCAGAACAACCAGGACAGAGCGATCAGACCCAGGGTCCTCTCTCTGGTCACCATCAGGTTCTTATGGAGGGGTTTCAGCACGGTTATACCCCTCTCAACTGACAGCAGGAAGATGGTGGATACTGAAACTAATGTACATCCAGAAAATATAGGCCCTATCAGGAAACAGGGACCAAGACCCTTTGTCTGGGATCCTTTTGGAAAGGATCCGAAGGGAACACAGAACAAGAGAACTTTAGAACAAATAAACAATGGAAGCTCAGAATAAAGAACTTACTGTAACATTGGCATGTTGGAAAAAAAGGTTAAAAAAGAAAGTTAGCCCTAATCAGAATGTTAGTCAACCTTCACACCTTCTCTCCCAGCCAGTAGAGTCTCCGTCTCAGTGTAGATGGAGTAAGGGATGACCAGCACCCCAACTGATAAATCAGCTGTGGCCAGAGATGCCTTGAGGTACCCCTGGGGGGTTCGGAAATGCCTGGAGCCTAGGAAGATGGTCAGGCTGACCGCGTTACCCAATGTTATTGCAACGGACAGAAACAACATAAAGAAGACGTTGAGAACCTGACCATACTCCGCTTCAGGCCAGGAACAACTCTGGTTGGAAGGTTCCATGGGTTCTAAGTCCTCCATGTTGACACACAGGTATTGAAGAATAAACGAAGCAAAGGACTGCATGAATTAACGGGTGTTGGAATAAAGCGTCTTCATTTCTGAACTGAGGTTAATATGTCGATGTTGTCTTCACCATCTCTCTCTTTTCACCACAAAAGCACACTGTTACAAAGAAATAAATGGTTTAATTAAAATGAAAAATAAAAAATATAAAATGATAAATATCTTCCTAACATGATATGAATTCAAAATCAACTATTTTATGCTGAGCTAAATCTACGTTTATACATTAGCTATAATGCTGAATAAAACAAAACAGCTGAAACAATTTCTATATTAGCTTCGATAGAAGGAAAAAGACATGAGTGTTTTCTTGATTAAGTCTGATACAGAACTTTAGTAGGTTTTTTTTGTCATTTTAATATGCTATACTCAGGTTAATATTTCATGCATATTATGATCGTCTGAAATGCGCCCTAAAAATTAAACACTGGAATTATCATATTATCCATGCATTAGATTTCATAATCCTCTATATCCTCTAAAACATGTTGGATCAAACTCTATTACCATGATGAAAGAACAGAAAAGATCATCCACAAAATAAATATTATTACTAAGAACCTTGTCATCCAAGTTACCTTATCTGTTCACGGTGTCTCGTCCTTCCGTGGTCGTTCAGACCCTCTCAGCTCTGCGTTGGGAACGTGCACTGCCAGGCTGCCAGGGACAGACTGGGACGAGTCCTGTTATTAAGGCGCACTGCCTCTTTCCCCGTGTTGGCCTTCTTGTTAAACGTAAGCAATCCGTTTTTCACATAATGATATTCTACATTATTTATTAACTGCATAATCAGATCACCTGACTCCTGGTCATCACATCTCACAAGTCATTTTACTCATTTTTTTTCAGTAACCCCACTCATTCCTTGTCCAGTTTTGGCATACAGAAACAGACTTTGTTCAGTTTGAATTGGTCTGGCCTTAAGGTTTTTGTGAAATACTTGCCAAGTGTCATTTTAATATTTCTAAATATATGCATATATTTAAAATTACAAATGCTGCAACATGATTATTTATGATTGAAAAAAACGCCTGGCCTCCCACTCGGCTTTGAAGGTTCAAAGGGCCCCACCACAGAGTAAAGCTGCTTGGATGATGAAAGTGAAGATGGCACAAACTCACTCACACACACACATACACACACACACACACACACACACACACACACACACACACACATCCAAGACACATTGTAACGTAGTCGTTTTTGTTTCCGAAGCAGACTATACTGGACCATTCTGGCTTGATGTTGGAGACAACCTCTCAATAACTCTGTGAGTGCAAGAAGATAGGACCAGGTGAAAAACATCATTCTCATGCAGATTTCCTCCTCTTATGCAAATAAAACAGATAGATGTTGTCTTCTGCTGTGTTGCTGCAATTCAATTCTACTGGTTTCGCAATAGCTAGCAAGTCAATTTGTGATGATGTTGGAAATTAACTTTGAGCCATGCTTTCCTGCTGTTTTTTGTCATTTGGTATGCCTCTTGTTCTCTCGTTGTTCAGATTGTTGAGATATTCCTGAAGTTAGAAGTCATTTGCCAGATGTTCTTATCCAGAGCATCAATGGTGAGTGCATATCCACAAACCTGCTGTTGCTAGTGCCATCCTCTACCAACAGAGGACTTACTTCACACTATATTTAAGATCAAGCTTTGGATGTATTGAAAACCTTTTCAGGTTTTTCTCACATCATTGGTTAGCTGTGGGTAACATCACTCTTACAAAAACCATTGAAATGTACCACTACAGATACATAGGGAGAGAGAGCCCTGAAATACATTCCATGCCGTTTCCCTTGTGAATACATGCAAAAAGGTGACCTTCTCTTCACACACACAAATGCATGCAAACGCACTAAAACTACAATCTACAGTAAACAGTGAAGTGACAAACAGGTAATGTGTTTAGTTTGAGGAAAGGTGCTGAAGGACTTATTGTCTGACTTCAGGGGTGATTTAGGGCTGCCCCTGGGTTGTGTGTGTGTGTTTTACCCATATGGTTTGTCTTACATTCCTCAGAGACACCTTATCTTGCCTTAGTGGGTCCGCAAGTCTCCGAACACCAGGCAGCTCAGCTTTTTTTGTCCTTAATTACACTCTCTCCCGCCATTCAAGACTTTAGCATAACATTGTCATGTAACAATGACATAACAAAACGTCCTCTTCACCACTGTTAACTTGCATCAAGTCGCTTTGCATTGCCTAGTCAAAAGAGATAACTGTAGTGCAAAAGAAACACTCACCCAGTGAATCCTGTGAACAGGGACATTAAAACAACACTCTGTGTTTAAACAATATACAGTGCCTGGTAAAAGTTTTGACAAATTCTCTAATTTTGCTGAAGTAGAAATGATAAATTTAAATTTTGTTCTATTTGATATTTCATTTTAAAACATTGAAACTTAAAACCTATTCACTCCTAGGTCTTAAAACCCAGTCCTCTGTGACCCCCAGACATTTCACAATTATGTTGCAGCTGTGAACAGATCCACCTGATTCACTAATCAAAGGCTTGATGATTAACTGACAACTCTAATCATGGCTGCTAGCTCTGGAATAGATCAAATACATTGAAAGGCTGGGGGTACCTGAGGAGAGTGCTGACTACGTTTTAATTAATATATGGTTTCAGGCTGTGAAATATCTGTAAGAATTGAAACAACAATAACAGCTTCAAGACTTTTGCTAAGTATGTACCAGCATTACACACAGTGTTGGAATTATTTTGCGTACTGTTCAGGTTGGTTGGGTGACACAATTTTGAAATAGTATCAACAATTCACAGTGATCAAGCCTGGGCCACTGTTGGACAATCACTTTTGTTCTTGAGCCCCTCTAAAGTAGCTTTGACCCGGTGCTTGGGAACATTGTCCTGCTAAATTGTCCTGCTCATTGTTCTGCTATTTCCCTGTATTTTGCTCCAACGCTTCAAGTCTCCCAGTGCTGATGAGAAGAATCCTCACCGTATGATGCGGCCACCATACTTCTGTAGGGAATAGAGATGATGTGTGTTGAGGCCTGGGCAGTCGAAGGTTTGCACCACATATAGTGCTTTGAGTTTTGTCTCATCTGACCGCAAAATCTTTTCCCACATTGCAGCTGGGTTGCTACTAATTTCAGATGGTACTTCTTGAGGCATGGCTTCTTTCTTGACATCCTCCTATACATTTTAGTTTAATGAAGAGCTCTTGATATTATTTATCAGTGCACCATTACTCCTCCCCCAGCCACATAGCTCCTTCAAAAGGATTGTTGGCTTGTCTGTGGTTCCTTTCACATGTCTACATGTTTGAGTACTGAGTTTTGGAAGGACAGCCTGTTCTAAGCAATGCCTGGGAGATGTGATACAACTTCCACTTTCTGATTATTGATCCAACTGTGCTCACTGGGATATCCAAAAGTCCCATTTGCATTTTATTTTGTACTATTTTCCTGATCTATGCATTTTTCTCACTTTATTTGTAACATATATAGACACTCTTTGGTCTCTATCTTCCTTTTTTAAATTCACAACCGAACCAATGATCATTCAACAATGGGACTTTCAAATGGAACATGTGACACCTCCTCCACACACACACATGCTCCAGGTCTATACAACACAATGTAGGCTTACGACCATTAACACTCCACCATCAACAACTCCATTCAGGCCAGATAGATCCCTCATGACCAACCCCCTACAAAGCAGTCCAAAGGTACCCCTTCTACAGAGTTGGCAAAGAAGTGTCTTTGGAAAATGGAAATATTTAAAAGGTGCAACTAGTTAAGAACTTTTTAGTGCATTGAATTCAAATTTGTGTCAGATGTGAATGCATCAGTCAATGTATGCATTCATGGCACTCCAAAGTTATTGTCAGGATTTGACGATAAATAAGGTTCATGAAGACAGATTACTGTGATCCATGTTTTATTTCATCCCAAACATTCCGTATGAAAGAAATACACCTTTTGCCATGCTATCATGTGATTTCAAGTGCAGTATTAAAACGCAAACCAGAGAACTCTGCCTGAAGATTAGACAAATAAGCATATTAGAACTCACTGAATAAAGACTGGAGGACTAGAAGAAAAAGATAGTATAAATATATATTATGTCTGGCATGTCCATATGACAAATAATGATTACATTGTCAAAGGACAGTAACGATTAGAGCATCTGACCAGTATCCAAAAGGTTGCTGGATTGAATCCCTGATCCGGCAAAGTAAAAAATCTGTCATTCAGTCCCTGAGCAACACAGTCGGGATGCTCAGGCCTGAAATGACATACCTAACTTTAATCAATCTTCAAACAGAATCTAATGCGTACTCAACATTTGAGTCTGTTCCAAATATATTTAGCCCATTCTGAAGGAGATCTGGAGACTTGCACTGTTGGAGGAACAGAACAGTCATGCTATAACGAATACAAATCTTGCTTGCATGTGTCCAGTAGCTTAGAGGTTAGAATACAGCGTCTGTAAGGTTCTGGTTAGAGTCTCCAATCTGATAAGGGGGAAAATCTGTTATCAAGCAATGCGTTAAACTTCAATTGTTTCAGTAAGTTGCTTGGATAAAAGTGTCTGCTAGATGACAGAAATGCAAAGGATATTAGTGGACAGGTATGAATACAAAAACACATAGTATGCAATACAACTGTACTTTATTTAATGCATTACTTTAATTTATGTCAGATACGCTGTCTGGTATGTATAACGTTCTATATTCAAAATGGGAAAGAAATAACTTGAACAGGGGATCTTGTTGACCCCACCCTGACTAAGATTAAATCAAAGTTGATCATGGTGGGTTGTGAGACTAGCATATTGGTATAAAGATGAATTCAGAGGAACTTCATAATTAACAGTCTGCTGGAGTTTCCTTGTAGTTTAGTATACAATTACTAACCAAGCCTTCCAACCATTTCAACAGATTCGTGACCACTCCAGTGAGCCAGGCTATCATTGTTAATGCTAACAAGTGGTCATATATTGTTTCTGATTCAGTGTTTAATGTTAGTCAGAGAGGAATCACAACATGAGTGTGCCTTCCTCTTTGCCTTGCGAAGCGAATGTGGGAAGAGAGTCTGAGGAGAAGCAGATAGCCCCCTCGGGCCATGACTGGAAAACATCTGTTCTCAACTGAGAACATTTCACATTGAACATGCTTCCTCTCGCTCTATGTCACCAGGTCAAATTTGGACTGGGCCAAATCAAAACTACCTGCTGTTACATACTTCAACCCAGGCCAATCAACACCATAAAAATGTCTAGATTTTGCCACACAGTACTGAGCAAAAAAAAGGTGCTGATATCTGACTGAAGACAATTAGGTTTAAATTCTTGTAATTAGTAAGAAACTCGCTGTATGCCTGTAAAGCACCCATCCGCTCCACGTACCTGACAAATATAAAAACCTAAAATAACTTTGATTGATCAGAAGCACAGCTTCTGGGTGGCATATTTCGAAATATACTGCTTTCACATACGACTGTGTTAAGGTCGCATTTTAATGATGTATAATTCTGGGCCTACTGCTTTTGCGTATGTCTAAACCATTAGCTTTCTGTTTATACAGCGACCTTGCTAACCCATGCCTTGACCCCCAGTCTGCGCGGCGTCGGCCTGAACGAGCGCACTAACGACGTGTGAACCTTTCGGAATGCAGTGAGATTCCTGCGTTCCAGAACAATGGCGTCTACAGCCCAGACAGGTGTTCACCCATCACCCATTCACTCTGCGCAGGTTGGCATTTGGTCCCCCTTTCGCTATGCTAAACAGGGTCACTACCGTTAAACGGGCATAGCGACATGGCACATAGACCTTGATGTTTGAGAATGTCTTTCCTACTAACAGGCCAAGCAAAGCCTGCATTAAATTTCAGGGATCCTTCTATACCCTATCTAAGATTAACAGCTGCCTCCAACATTTTAAATACCCAATCATGTATCTGATACAAACCAAATATATAGAGCACAGAAGTGTCAAACAGTGTCCTTGTGTTTAACCGAACATGTCTTTAGGGGGTTGACCCGGGTCGGTGAATTTCATGGCACCTTGGGCACTTCAGCGAGGTTTTATTGCGTCATATTGTTCCTGTCGGCTCGGTTAATTTTCCTCGCCGGCCCACTGCAAACATGCGGGAGAACAGCGCCTCTTTTCATGCAGGTCTGGTAGTTTCCCGCAGAGCTCGCGCAGTGGAGAGCATGAATGGAGAGGAGGCTTCTTTGTGTGGAAAGAGAAGAGAACGCTGCGCTTGTGCGTATTAATAAAATGTCTGTCTGGGTAAATGCTGCCATTGTGCATGGATTGTTAAATATGCTGAGAGATCGGAGTAACTTTTTAACCAAACGTTTTGTGAAGGCTGCATCCCACAGACCATACTATCTTTTGCCATTCTTGAAAAGCGCAATTTGTCTGTTATATCTATTTTTATCCAATTGTGCGGGCACCTCTAAATTGTAATCTGAAATGTTGTTCAACTAGATAGTGGAATGAAAGTCCAGTCCCCTGTTGCTTTGCATCGACTGAGAACACAAAACCTTCGGTTAGCAGCAACAATTGCTCATTCTAGGCCTATTGTTGTGTTCCAAAGATTACTTTCTGATTTAAGTAGATTATTTAATAAACATAATATATACATATGTTTTTTAAAGAATGTGGTACTGTGATCTGCGCTGTCCTGGAGAGTGGAGATAATCAGGGATAGGACTGAAATGGTTTTCCGATAGATGATGTCTGGTGACAGATCGCTAATCTGACCCCCTCCCACCAAAAAGAGAGTGCATGCATTTTTAAAAAAAAGGGTTTCTCATAAAATATTATATTTTGGTTAAGCCTAACTGATCAACCGCGGTGGCCTTGCCTTGACACGATTTACATACAGGTGACAAATTTAGTATTTGCGTAATCTTCCTTGGAATGTCGTTCGTCTAGCAATCGATTAGCAACTTTGGATTGTAATGTGAATAGATTCTCCACAATCAATCGGGCACCTGCGGTCAGTAAAGTCTACCAAGTCACACGTATTTTTGTGGGGTGTGTCTTGGGGCGGAGATATCCATATCGCCCATACCAGCCCATCTCCCTCCCTCAGCTGCTATATTAGGGAACAGAGGCTCCCACAACCATATCTGTTATCACGTTGTCGATTGAATGATCAACTGTCTGCGCCTCTCTGGGCTCAAGAATACATATTCTTCTATTTTTTTCAGCAGACCGCATTTAGTGGTGTGCAGTAAAGTTTCTTGATACTTGAAATCCAGCCTTGAGAGGTTTGGTATTCGGAAACCACTCCGCAAGTAAGGAGCACAAGGCATTATTCTCCAGAAGCAGTAATACTCCAAGCTTGCCAAGATGCCTAGGTCATTTCTTGTGAAAAAGTATTTCACCAACAAGAAGCCTAATTACAGGGACTTGGAAAGCCAAAATGGTAAGTTCTTTAATTCCAAACCTCTCAATCGACAAAAAGTTGTGAGCATGTTTTTCATACTAAGTTTGCGTTGAAATATTTCATACTGCATTTTAGGGTTGATGTAGTTTAGATTGATTTTAAAATGTATACATCAAGTGCACCTCGTTAACGGTTCAGAATGCAATTGGTGAGTGCAAAACGAAACAATTTTCCCCTGACGAATAGCGTCCCACATTTAGTGCTTCAAAACTGTTAAACAAACACGTTCTCGAGTGTTTTGGCGACCCGGTGTCAATAAGAGCCGGAAATAACGCTTAACAGGCCAATTTGGCTAGAAGCCAGATTGGCAGCAGACGATAACAACTAGTGTGAATAAGATTCTGTCCACCTCAGCACCTGGTAACAAGGGCCACAAGACCTTTTGTATTTTATTGACGCCAGTAGTGTGTCTGAGAGAAAGACAATGTTTTGTCCCATTTTTTTGGCCAATGTGGTGAAATGCGAAATTTGATAATCTAATAGACCTGGTAGCTCAGGACACTGAAATCAACTATAAGAAGGCACTGAGAATGAAAACAATTTATGTGCAATTAGATTCAGCCACCAGACTTTTACTCACTGACTTGTTTAGAAAGCTATCTATTTTAACACAATTCCCTTCTTTTCTTCTCAGCAGTTATACCAGAGTATTACCCTCATGCTGAACTTCCAACAAGGGAGAACCGCTCTGCCCTGACATGCTACCCTACTAGCCTGGTTTTCAACGTGGATGCCCTGCCTCTACCCCTATCCCCTGTCTCCCCCTCCCTAACTGGTCCATTGGACCTAAGCAGTTCCCCTTCCAGCAGCAGTGCAGAGGAGGAGGAGGAGGGAGGACGCACGTCCGATCCCCCCAGCCCCGAACCCCAACACGTGTACCACTGCCTGGACTGCAGCAAGACCTACGGCAGCCCATCAGCCCTCTCCAGGCACCAGCTCAGCCATTGCCCGAGGGTCAGTGAGATTGGCTCTGTACCCAGCCAGGCCTCACCTCGCCTGGCCTTCCACTGCAAACACTGCCCTAAGGAATACACCAGCCTGGGGGCTCTGAAAATGCACATCCGCTCACACACCCTGCCCTGCGTCTGCACCACCTGTGGGAAGGCCTTCTCCAGGCCGTGGCTGCTCCGAGGACACATACGCACACACACCGGTGAGTCTTACCCTCATATCAGAATCAGTTATTTGATAATAAGATTTGTGAACGCATTTTACGTGTTTCATTGGTTCTGCTAGAGGTAGACATTTTATAGCGGACAAAACACCCTAGGATCGATATAGAGTTCTTAATGTAATTAACATTCGTACAATGGTGGTCAGGTTTGAACCGGACCTACCAACCTACCATGACCCCCGCAAGTAACCCCCCCCCCACCAACCTACCATGACCCCCGCACGGTCCTGGTGGGTTGGTAGGTCCTGTTCAAACCTGTTGGGGGTTAAGCATTAGAGAGCCATTGATGCTCATTGATGTCTCCTGCGGTGTAAACAAATGTTATTGCGACCCTTGTCACTGTCTTATCATCGGCTCTGTCTCTGGACGAGAGACGGAGAGAAATCGATCGCGGGGCCGAGTCCGCAATCGGGGTTTGTGTGTGTTGATGTTTGGCAATCTTTTTAAGACCTGCCCCCCCCCCCCTTCAGGCGAGCGCCCGTTCTCCTGCCAGCACTGTAACCGTGCGTTCGCGGACCGCTCCAACCTACGAGCCCACCTGCAGACCCACTCGGAGGTCAAGAAGTACCAGTGTGGCTCCTGCTCTCGAACCTTCAGCCGAATGTCCCTGCTCCACAAACACGCGGCCTCTGGCTGCTGCCCCGCCTCCCAGCCCTGCTGAAGATGACAGGGCTACCGGTTCAGTCCACCCTAAGGACATTATGGGCGGTCTGCAGAGGTACAGGTCTTAAGTGGTTCTTGGTAAAAGTTGGAACCGCGGGTGGAAGGTCCTCGGACCACCCAGACAAAGTCGGGAGGGAGTTGGACCCCCAAAAGAATGTCATACATCCATTTTGAAGAGGTATCCGGAACTCCCAGTTAGAAACCACATGTTTAAACTGAGCAAAAGGATATTGACACGTGTTACCTATAGTGTATTTGAATCGTTTGTCTTTCAAAGCGCTGGCTATTTTTCCCACATTTTCCCTCTGAAAACCAAAGTAAATGTATTTTCCCCCCTATTGTAACCATGCATAGAACCATGTGTAGATTGTGAGTCGATCAAGTGTATAAGCCTACATGTTTGGAGGGGGGCAGCTGGACGTGCAGTTAAAATCCCAGGGTGCCCCTCGGTGCCGGCTGGTCCGGGACTGTGACTGCGGTGCAGCTGCCAATGTGTGTCTCCGTAGAAAGTAGATGTCGTCTGTCAGCGTCTTCCCCGCAGACATCACGCATGTGTTGGGACAGCTGTGTGTGTTGTCATGACACCATTCTGTAGAGGAAGGGTGCCGAGAGATGTTAGGTCTGACCAAAATGGGTTACCCTGTCCTGCTGTTACTCCATGCCTATCTACATACTTCTCATATCCCACCTCACTTCTGTCAAAATATCCCCATCACCCACTTCCTTTTATGCTCCTCACCAAACGTTTAACCTGCACAACCAAGCAGTAGGGATTTGTGACATGATTCAAGAGACTCATGTGAGAAAGACCAAAGGCAACCTAAAGTGCTACAACCAATGAAGAGTGAATATATTTTCTGTTTTTAGCCAATAGTTAAAAAAAACCAAAGACATTGAACGGTGCAAGATGTAATGGTAAAATCTAGATTTTGTAAGTGCCTCATATCAATGTGTGCCAGATTTTATACACACATTTTTATACAAAGTGTTTCCATATGGTGCTTTACCACAACATGTTTTGATATGATTCCTGAACAAGTGCCTTTGCATTTTTTTTGTTGCCATAATGTAAATAAAATCTTTGTCTTAAAACATGACTCTTGCATATACTTCTGTTCATGGTTACATGTGTCTAGCTTGCTATGTTTGCTTGACAAGCATATTACGATATAGTTCTGTATTAACCTCACAATAACTTATACATCTAACATGCAGAAAAATACATTAATATACACCCATCCTTGTGGTCCCGAGCATCGGGCCAGTACCTGAAAGGTGTTGCTTCTAATCCCTGATCCGATGTCAGTAAACCTCTTGTTGCGTTGATAGGTGTTACAGTTAACCCTGATTGCTCCTGTGAGTCACTTTGAAGCATCTGCTGAATGACTAAAATGTAATAGTGTTCAGTTTCATCTGTGGATAATGTGTGCTTCCTGCTGATGCCTGACACTGTCTGTGTGGGTGTGCAGACAGGTTTGGTCTCCCGGTGTTGAGAGAAGTGGAACACCTGCACACACCTGCCAGGCTTTTCAGCGCACTTTACATACGGGGGGGGGGGGT
>JACXGI010011676.1:0-18856 GCA_016801175.1 Esox masquinongy | reverse complement strand
AGAAGATCCGGGGCTATTCATAGAAGATCCGGGGCTATTCATAGAAGATCTGGGGTTATACAGTAGAAGATCCGGGGCTATACAGTAGAAGATCCGAGGCTACTCATAGAAGATCCAGAGCTATACAGTAGAAGATCCGGGGTTATACAGTAGAAGATCCGGGGTTATACAGTAGAAGATCTGGGGCTATACAGTAGAAGATCCGGGGCTATGCAGTAGAAGATCCGGGGCTATACAGTAGCCCCGAACGCCCAGGCCTAATGACACCACTTCGTTCCAGCACAGTGACACCTTAGTGTCGGTTAATCCAATGACACTTGCCTATACAGCTGTTGGTTACTGAGGGGTTATGGTGGAACTGATTCAATCCAGCCCTACATGCTTTAAAAAGGAAGTGTAGACGTCTCATCAGTAATAGCGTGTTGATGGTATACACTTTTTTCTGCTCCTCCTGTCTCGGACGGCTCCAGGAGTTTCTCCGAGTTGTATCAGAAAGCCATCCAGGATGCAGAGCGTAAGCCCGGGGAGGGACAGTCTGGAGAGGCCTGGGTACTGGACCCGAGGGAAGAGGAGACAAAGAAAGAAGCGTGGGAACAGGGAGATGGGAAAGAGATGGAGGCGATGGAGGAACCTGCTGAGGGAGGTGAGGCTGAGGACAGGCAGCCAGCGACGGGGCAGGATACAGACAGCCAGGAGGACCAGTCGGACCAGGGCACCCTCCTCTCCCCCACCAGCCTGCCTCTGATACGGGCCACCTCCCTGCAGGACCACCCCGCAGACCAGACCGCAGAGGAGATCACTCCCTCCCAGTTCACGCGCAGCTACTCCCTAGAGAGACACCAGGCCTTCCAGGAGCCATGTGACGGGTATGTGAGCTCAACCTCGTCATAAGCCTCAGGTTATTCCCCTCACGACATCCTAGTCATCATGCATTGAAACGTGATGCTTTTACAAGGTATTATTGTGTGTGTGTGTGTGTGTGTGTGTGTGTGTGTGTGTGTGTTGATGACGTGTGTTCACCTCAAGATCAAGCAGACTGCTAAACTCAAAATCTTAGCCCAAATCTCAGCTATTCTACAGATTACCAGTTTGCCGTCCAGATTGGATTGGAAAGCAATTCATCTAAAGGGCAGATGTATAATCTAGGCCTGTGTTCATCTCTCTGTGCCGGGACAGGCATGTGTACGACAACGTGGCCACCAAGGTGGAGCCTCACATCTACGAGAACCCAGGGGAGCTTAGAGACGCAACGCCGGACCTTATCCTGGCTGTCAAACCTAAGCTGCCTCAGGATGAGGAACAGGTACAGAGACACCCAGAGACAGACAGCCCGGAGAAAGATCTGACAACAACTCAGTTCCCTATAAAACACCCCCCTTTCTCTCCTTCTCAATCTCTATCTCTTTTCGCTCTCACTCTCTCTCTCTTTCTGTCTCGGTAGTTCATAGGGGCCGATTTGGGGGAGGAGAAAGCCTCAGCGAGTGACGTCTCCGTGTCCTCCACCCGGCTGTCATGTCTGGACAGAGCGGAGAGAAACTCCCGAGCCCTCAGCCTGCACAACTCCATCACTAAGAGTGGGTATTCCACCAGGCCGCCACACTGTTGTTAGCACTGATCAACGTCCTCACACGAGGACTCCATACCGGCAGCCCCACAGATGTCCTCTGGTGCTGGCTTACCAGTGCATTGTCTTTCCCCTGGATGAGGGAACGCCAGCACGGATGGCCAGCAGCAGGGAGGGATCTCCTCGGCGATCTTCTTAACACTCGTGATCGATGGCAAACATCGATGACAGTTGTTCCTCTGCCACAGCAGCAACAGCTGGAGAGTGAGAGCAGTCAGACGGAAGAAAGCTAACCGTTAAGAGAGGAGTCACTACGATAAGAGGGTGAGAGGGTCAGGAGGTTGATCTAACAGGCAGACAGACAGACAGACAGACAGACAGACGGACGTCTAAAACAAAAGGCTCCTGTGCCCTGTACCAGCTGATAGTGCCCTGCTGAATGGTGCTGAAACTGAACAATTGCAACTGTTCAGAAAAAGCTCTCTGCTGTAATTGAGCCTCAAATCCCTTTTTAGCCCCCAGACCCTTTCTCCCATAAACCCTTCTTCTCATTATCCTCCTTTAGCCCTCTCTTCCATCCCCTCTGTCCCTCTTCTTTCATCCAGGCTGCCCCCTATCCCCCTAACCGAATATGGCCCCCTCTGCAACCCCCCACCAGCTTCAGACTAAAGGAGGGACAGATGGGGGGTGGGAGGGGTGGCGTTTTGGCTGCCCCAAATCAGGGAGCCCTTTGGCACCATCTGCTCTCTCTCTCTCTCTCTCTCTCTTTCTCCCTGCCGTGAGGCTCTGAGACTCATCATACCGTTTCTAAAGGAGCACACACACACACTCATCATCTCAGCAAATACTTTAGCTGTTTCAGTGGAGAGCATCTGGGTTTCCCTCCCCACACTCCAGAAGGTTGAGGGAACCCTACCCACTTTGCACTGATACACCTAGTCAGGCAGTGACACAGAGGCAGAAAAGCATTGTAATATCACCCCCTGGTGGCGGCTCTTTGTCAATGTTAAACCACCAAATATTTTATCCGCTGGCAGCTCCTGAGATACACCTTTGTTATGAACGCACAATGAAACCCTCTTTTTTCTGTCTATAACAGTCTTGTCAGAGACCACAGACTCCACAGAGGAGGAGTGGCAGTCTATAGCTGATTTAGCCTCCGCCTGTCGCAGCATCCTGGAGGCTTTGTCACGGGAAGGTAAGGAAACAGCGGCATGGGATGACCGGCTTTCTTTTTACTAAATACATATCAGAGATGGAGTCTCGATCTTGCGGTCTTGGTCTCGAGACCAGTCGAGACCACATAGATGTGGTCTTGGTCTTGGTCTGGGTCTCCAGGGTTGTGTTCTTGATTCCATCTCTGATACATATACATGTATTATATTTCACACTTTACTACTTGAAATGGCACATAATACACTATATTTGCTATATTTTTGGCTTACTCTATATGACTGTATCCATATGACTGTCTTTACATGACTGTCTCTCTATGTCTGTGTATATATGACTCTCTCTAAATGACTGTCTCTAAATGACTGTCTCTATAGGACTGTCTCTAAATGACTGTCTCTATAGGACTGTGTCTATAGGACTGTCTCTAAATGACTCTCTCTGTATGACTGTCTCTAAATGACTCTCTCTATATGACTGTCTCTATATGACTGTCTCTAAACGACTCTCTCTATATGAATGTCTCTAAATGACTCTCTCTATATGACTGTCTCTATATGATTGTCTCTAAACGACTCTCTCTATATGACTGTCTCTAAATGACTGTCTCTATATGACTCTCTCTATATGACTGTCTCTAAATGACTGTCACTAAATGACTGTCACTAAATGACTGTCTATATATGACTGTCTTTATATGACTGTCTCTCAATGACTCTCTCTATATGATTGTCTCTAAATGACTGTCTCTATGTGACTGTCTCTAAATGACTGTCTCTATATGACTCTGCTTATATAACTGTCTCCCTACGACTGTGTCTATAAGACTGTCTTCATATTACTGTCTTTATATGACTTTCTCTCATTGCCTGTCTCGATCTGTCACTCTGCGCCTGCCTCTCTATGCCTGTGTTAATATGGCTGTGTTTACATGACTGTCTTTCTATGATTGTCTTTATATGACTGTCTTTATATGACTGTCTTAAGATGACTGTCTCTCAATGAATGCCAATATGACTGTCTCTCTATGACTGTCTTCATATGACTGTCTCTCTATATTTTCTAACCAGTTTATATATCTGTCTTTACGTGACTCTGTTTTCATACAGTATGATTGTCTTTGTCATTATACGACTCTGTATTGGACTGTCCATGTATGTCATTATGTATTTATATGACTGTCTATATATAACTGTGTCTATTTGACTGTCTTTATACGACTGTCTTTATGTATTTGTATGACTGTTTCCATATGATGTCTTTAAGTGAGTTCAGAGACTAACCTCGTTGAGTGATGTGTAACGTTTCAGATCGTAAAGCAGCCGACGGTTCACAAGAAGCAGACTCCCTGTCAGACGGCAAACTGAAAGACATGAAGGATAGGTGGGTTCGTGTCTCCAGTAATATGTCACAGTCTCAGACACAGCAGGTCACTGTGGTCCTCCACATGTTTCTCTGTGAAAAACCACACAAATGGTGTCTGACTCACCAGCCTTTATTGTTTGTTTGGCTCTCAGAGTTTTCTGACTCAGAGATGTACTTTTAGAACAGTTGGTATAGTTCTGCCTGTCTGTTACTCCGCATAATGTGATCTCTGTCCTTATCACTCTGTTAATCATCCATTACTCATTTCTCCAGATAACTTACTCCCTCATTCATTCTGCTGTTTTTATATTTTTTTTCACCAGACTGATGTTTAAAATACATGACTATTTGATCGTTCATGTAAACACTTATTTTTTTATGTATTTTCAAATAACCTACATATTTCTATTGGAAGCACTAGAGAAAATATGTTCCATTCATTTCTTTAATCATTCGTTATTCTCCAAACACATTACCTCTAAACTAAACCGGCAGACCTGAGCCTAACGTGGACTGCTTGTCGGTGTCTCGCCGTGATTTAGAGTCAGTGTATCAGTGTTTAGAGTGATTTAGAGTCAGTGTATCAGTGTTTAGAGTGATTTAGAGTCAGTGTATCAGCCCGTGTGTGTCTGAGTATGTAGTGGTGCGTTCCTACTCCGGACCAATCCCCCTTGTGTCTCACTGACTCAGCGCCTCTGGCCGACACGTATATACAGTTCATCTCTTTTACTCACTGCCTTGTCACACGCACACGACCAGACGAAGCGGTCGCTGCGTATCAATCACACCAACTCCCTTGTAACCGTGGACATTATGCTGAGCGCGTGTCTCTGTCCTGTGCCCGTGCAGTGATTCACCCGGCCACCTGGAGGAGAAGGTGTCCCAGCTAGAGGCCATGCTGAAGAGGCTGCAGGACGATCTGCAAAAGGTACTCCCCGTTCAGATGGCCGACCACAGCCCCTCCCCAGACCCACAGCCCCTCCCCAGACCCACAGCCTTTCCCCAGACCTCTCTCACAACATCCTGCCCATGCAGTGAGCCCACAACACCCACCCGCCATCCCCCGCTCCACCCTGGTCTCCACCCAACTTACGCCTCCCCCAATCCCCTGACTCCTACCGACAGACACTCGAACCAGACAGAGGAAATGTAGTGCTAGGGCGGGCAGCAGGCGGGCCAAGCAAAAGAAAATTGTCTTGTCATTGGGCAGGGTGAACAGAGGAGGTGAGAAGATTGGCTGGAGGGACTTTGGGCAACCATGCTCACTCTCTCAACAGTAAGCGACCATTGGCAGTAGAGGCAAGTACAGCATGAGATTTTTCCTCTTTTGTTGTGTTAAGACAACAAAACAATAACATTTGGAAATGGAACTACTAAAAAAAGAAACTGAATCTGAATTAATTAACCCAATAACCCAGAACCACCTCCGGGGTCCTTCATGGATGTGAAAAATTGAAGTGAAATTCCTCCTCTTTATAACCCTGAAACCCTGTCTGGCTGTCACTCACCCCTTGCGAGCAGCCGCTAGGCATCTTGTCACCTTTTCCCCACTCCATTCACAATTCACAGGCTCTTCTCTGGGAAAGACGGGGACTTGCGGATGTCTTTTGAAACACTCGTCTGAATGATTAGCCACTCGTGTAGCGTTCATTTGATGACACAATCTGAAGCATGTGCAGAGGAAAGGGGAAGGAAAATTGGAGAAAGGGGTGAGAAAAAGAGAAAGAGCACAAAAGGAGAGAGAAAGGAGGTTTGGAAGCCAACCAAGCATCCTTGAACACATTCTGAATTGGGTGAGACATGATTAATGTGTTTCAGTAACACGCCTGTTTAGTCTCTGGGGTCAACTGAAGCACTGTGGTATGCAGTGTTCTATATCCCCGCCAATCAAGTCCTTTTCCACACTCAAATATCCAAGGGACGCCACACTGCCAATGTCTAAACCTGGCGTCCAACTAACTGAACGATATCCCAAGGATTTTAGTGCAAATGCTATTCGCTCAACTTGGTTCTTTAGACATGTGAGACCTAAAGCACACATAATCACACTCCTGTAGCTATAACACCGACACAACCAAAATCTAACACTTCATTTCACTTCAGTACTTTATTTTCCTCTGAACACTTACCATTAACATAGTAGCCTACTATCATCAGGCACACAGACCAATGAGCGCAGACCAATTGAAAGTCAGGACCAATGAGCCAATACAGAGAACAGCCTTACAGGGAAGTGTCACATCCGATGGCACATTTCCCCTTTGCTCTGTTGTAAACCTTCTGCCCTGGGAAAGTGAGTGAGCATGGTTGGTCAGTAGAAACCAGGTCTTACTTAAGATCGTGGGAATTGTCCATTGGTTAGCCTTTGTTTTCTGTCCATGGCTGGGGTTTACATTACTGTCGTTAGTAAAGTAACAGCTCAAAGAACAACCTATGACGGGGCCTTTGCCTCCTGTCAGACCGACACATCTACCGTACATCTCTTAATGTTCCAGTTATAAATCCGAGTCCTTTCTATTTCAGGTTACTTGAGTCAGTTGCACAACAGCCCAACCGGTGTCATCTATCATTAACCGATCTTACCTTACCGATCTTAGCATTAATCGGCCTTACTGGTCCCATACACAGTTCAGCACATGTTGTTGTGGGATGTGGAGGGATGTCCACACAAGTACAAATTACAAACATACGAATGCTACACAATGCTCACTGACAACCCTGCACCTCACAGACATCCAGACAGAAGGATCGAACCATTTCTCGGTGTGCACAGCCCAACAGCTCAATGTGAGGCACACAAAGCAATGCACGGGCGGCAATATAACATTGCATTCATGCCATTTCTGTAGGATTAAATCCAATCATCAAGCTAATTGGCTAGGCTAAGTATAGCACCCACACTCATGGCGCCCTGCACTGTACTCGTTGAAGATTAAGTTACAATGAGATTACATTTCATACCATTGCTCAAACCCCTCACCAACAGCAGCGAATCCTGCACGTTTACTCTGCTGTCCGTGTTGCCAACTTTCTGAGATGAAGCAATATCTATACTCATTCATCAATTTGTTTGTTGTTGCAAGTGAACAGAAGATGTTGCCACGCATGAAAAATTTGGAGAAGAAAAAGACAGTTAAAAGTAATGTGAAAGGAATGTAGTTGTTAACATTGCCATATAAGTGGCTCATGTTGGCCATTCTGAGCTTCTGGTTTCCTGTCTCTCTGTCACAATGCTTGACACTCTCTGCGACATAGCTAACAGGAAGCATTTACTATGGCAAATCACCGCTCTGCAAGTTGCAATAGCTGATTTCAAACTCAGTTCAGAGCAGCAAGGGATTAGGGTGACCCCTGTTGTTCAGTATATTAGGAATGCAAGACATTTTTGGAGCTCGAGTATTTAAAGGAATCTAAATTATGTAATAATCAGCTACGCTGGAAATGTCTTCCGCTCTCATTTAATGAGAGATTGATTTATTCCTGTACAGTCTCTAACGAGCGGTTGCCATAGTAAATCTGCCTTAACATTTCGTCCCGGCCACCCATTTCCCTGTGGAGGGGCTTTTGTGTACGGAAATGGTTTTCTATTTGTGCACGCTCGTGTGTACCTTCAGTAAACTGTCTTGTACTGTTGCCACGGCTTTAGGCATGAACGTGTGGGTTCGTGAGCCCTTCTATCCGTGTGTGCGCGTGTGTGCACGTGTGTGTGCGTGTGTGTATGTGTGCGCGTCCGACTGCGTGCCTGCTGTCTTGCCCACCTCCATCCAGCCCCCTCTCACCCCTCTATCCCTCCCTGCCATGGTGGTCTGACGGACGGGTGTTGTTGTGTGCCACTCCCTGGCAGGAGAAAGAGGACAAGGCGGTGCTGCAGGCCGAGGTGCAGAGCCTCAGGCAGAATAACCAGCGGCTACAGGAGGAGTCCCAGAGCACCGTGGCCCGTCTCATCAAAGTCACCGAGCTGCTGTGCAATGTCAACAAGCCCTGCTAGCTCCATCAAAGTACACACTATGTGTACGCAAACACACACACACACACACACACACACAAAGAGATAACATACACTCCACATTCAGGTTGTATACATACACACACACTCTAATACTGTAGCTCCATGAATATACACACACACACACACACACACAAACACACGTATATTCATACTACTCTGCATAGACATTTTAACTCTAGGCCAGCCCATGGGTGCTGATGTATGCAAGCAAACACCCAGAGAAAAACACCCAGAGACTTTTCTCAAAAACTGATGGTCTTCTCAATAGATTGACCAATTGTGCAGCATATTCAAGGCTGTTCTGTACCCAAACTATGTTTTTTGTACCGTGTGTGCAAGTGTGTGTGTGTGTGTGTGTGTGTATATATATATATATGCGTGTGTGTGTGTGTGTGCGTGCGCACGTGCGTCACCATGGTTCTTTTATCTTGCTTCACATACTTGACAAGTTGGGCAGAATAGCAATTGCTTAAAACGACTCGATTGATTTAGATGAGGACAAGTGTACAGCATGTTTGGTGGCTGCTTATTTGAATTGACCCAAAACGTGTACTATGTCTTATGATGGCCGTCTGGAAACAATAGTCTCCTTCTTCTCTCTGCTCAACCCTCTCCTTGATATGCAATGTCTCGGACTGAGAACAGTTCAGCGCCATTAGAGTGGAGGGTCCTGGAACTACGTGTTACACTGAAAAAGGGGAAAAGATGCTCGAAATGATGGACTGCTGCACACTGACCCTGTCCCTCTGACAACGTTCTCCCAGAATATCTGGTTCACTGTGTAGCGAGCCCCCTCCATGCCTCCTCAGATTCACCTGAAGGCTCGGGGACTTGAGTCGGACGGTAACAAAGAGAGTATTTCATATCCGCTTCAGGTGAAAGAGATGCAGCTTGGTTATGAGGAAATGGACTCACCCAATGAACTCAGAGAGCTGGTAGATTTCCATGCAAATATTTTTTTTTTACTAAAGTTGAAATGTTTATTGAAGCGGATAATACCCCTGGTGAGGATGAATCCTCCGTGTCCCTTAAAGACTGGAAGCAGTAGCGCTGCTGTGCTCCCCCTGCTGGACTGAACCTAGTATCGCCACACGGCAGCTCTCCTTTCAGAGAAAACAACTTGTGGGGTTTTAATGTGAACTGGACAGGCTTCCTTTAACGAACACTCTCTGGTGTTCAAATGTATTTTGTTTTTGTTTGCTGGCTACGACGACAATACATTATATTTGAAATGAATTCAGAACGGTTTTGACAGGCGTTGACTGCGGGTGAGGGAACCTCGTTTCCACCTTCTTTCTGTGTGTACTAAATGTGTGTCATAACCTATATCGGCATGGGTCAGGGCTTATATTTAACCTCCCGCCCAAGTTCATGCCTTGCTTGAAAAATGAAAAGTGGATTTGATCTCACCCCTTCACACCTCACCCCCACCTCACCTTCAGGTCCACTGCTGACGACGCCAGTAACGGTGTGGGCTGGGTGGAAAGCGAGACTATTCCTCCTCCGGGACTGTCCTGCCAAAAGACACCAAGGCAGCTCTTCGACACCCCACTCAAACCGCTGGACCCAGCTGTGTCACCCCAGCCCCGACCCCCCACTCCCAAATAACGAGACTGAAACTCTGGAAGGGATGCCAAACAATCGTCAGTGACCCTGACACAAAGCTCTTCTTTGTTGTATATACTCCTTCACTTCCTATTGTCATTTTATTTTAGAGTCACTGTGATTACCTGGTACCAGCAAATAACGATATATTCAAATTAAATTATAAATCTAAACTTTATCTATATGTGAAGACAACATGTACAGCTGAACTATCCAGTGTTACTTAGTGCATTCGGCTGTGTCCTTTATGGCAGGATGGTTGATAATGCAGACACGAGTATGTTAGCAGGCTGTTTCATCCATACTGTTTAAAATGGTGATGCCTTGTTTGAAATGATACGCAGAGTGGAGAAGTTAAAGAATATCTGATGTGTTGCTGTGTTCCCATGTATAGTTCTTTAGATTGTAGGAGGTTGTTGAAGCATGGTAATCTGCGAGACAACTTCCAAGCTCCCCTCTGTATGTGTGTATGTATGTATAAAAATGTAATAACTTATTAACCTTGAAAATGTGGAATTCCTTGTTAGATGTTTTAATACAAGGGGAGGCAGGAAGCTATGACGTGCTATAATACATTTTTTGTAGAAATTCAAACACAAGAAGACGGGGAGAAAAGCATTCCTGCAATGGTGTATTTCTAAATGATATTGGTTCTCACTTTATCATTCTAGTATTTCTAAATGATATCGGTCCTCACTTTATCATTCTAGTATTTCTAAATGATAATGGATCTCTATCGTTCTAGTATTTCTAAACGATAATGGTTCTCTATATCGTTCTAGTATTTCTAAATGATAATGGTTCTCTTAATCATTCTAGTACTTCTAAATGATAATGTTTCTCTTTATTATTTAGTATTTCCAAATGATAATGTTTTTCTGTTTATCATTTAGTATTTCCAAATGATAATGGTTCTCTATCATTCTAGTACTGAGTTGTTTCAGAGCTCCTACATTCACACTCAGTAAGGTTTCTAATGTCACTGGGTATGCCTTGAAGAATGACCCTCATTCTCTCCAGAGAGGACAGGGCAGACAGCATGGCTAGACTGGTGTATGTGAAGGCTTCTTTCTCAGACATTGTGCCTACCTGAAATCGTAATGTATGGTAATCAGCTTGACGTCCCCAGCCCCTTTCTTCATGGTGGTTGGTTGCAGATAGCGTCAGGGCATCCTTTTTCATCCAGGACAGATAGGTGTGTCTGTAACAAGACACAGACAGATGTAGGTTTGGTTGGTACGGGGTCTCTCCGGGCTACTTCATCTAAAAGATAGGTGTAGGGACCCCAGTAAAGGGTTATAACGGTTACGTGAAGTTGATATGAAGTTTATGTTTTGTTCATTTTGAGGACATAATTCCATACCGAGCAGATATTTTTCACCAGTATCTCCGACCCTACTAATTGTAGTCAATTTAATGCAGAATATTTTTTAGCAAAATAATTTGGACAATTTAGAACTATCCTCCAAATCAAACTTTGTTACACTTTGAAGCCCCATTCACGTATCACAGGAAGTATGCCTGCATGACACCTGACAACACATTGCCACAAAATAGCCGTTTCACTCACCTGCCCTAGGTGACATCCGCTGGAAAAACCAATGTCCACGCAGCCAGCAGAAAGCCTGTGAGAATGGCCCCTGGTCCAGAAAGCCTGTGAGAATGGCCCCTGGTCCAGAAAGCCTGTGAGAATGGCCCCTGGTCCAGAAAGCCTGTGAGAATGGCCCCTGGTCCAGAAAGCCTGTGAGAATGGCCCCTGGTCCAGAAAGCCTGTGAGAATGGCCCCTGGTCCAAACAGTGTTGCTGTTCCCTCCTCCCATCCAAGCTGTCGGGTAGCGTTTTTATTTCCTGAAGTGTTTATTTCTGCTCTCTTCTTATTGGTTTGCCTTACATGTCATCACACCATCCTTACAGGATATCATACTGTATGTGCCCTACATCCATACAGGATTCTTGTGGGGAAGATAGACTACAGTACATGATTACCAGTTGAACCTCATAATGGCGTATCCCCAGTGAAGGATTGGACTTGGCCTGATTGCACCCATTATGCATCCGAGTCAGATCTTACAGAGCTGATGGTACCATCAGCATGCACTGGCACACCAGGGAAACGTGTTGTAAAACGCAACGATGTGCTCAGTGCGATGCCATCTCTAAACCTGTTCATTCACGAGAAAAGTAAATTGACTAAATGTTGTTAATGTACTGTGAACTGGAGGGCTCATGGCAATAAAGAATCCTCTGTACCTTTAGATGTGTTTTGTGTGTCAATGTTGTGACTGTCAATGTCGCTTTGTGTGTCCTGGAAAATGGAACTGCTGGGAAATGAATATCCCTTTATTCAATACTCCATTGAGATTTGATAGTTTTTCATGCGATTCACTATACCAAAAAGCAACAGGATGACTGCAACATGAAAACTCCACTTTTTGTCTTCGATGTGACTAGGTATAAAGGGCTGTGTTTATTTAATGGAATTCCTCTGGAATTGACTATAGTGCATACAGCGTCTTGTCATGCGAATGCAGTCAGGTTAGTGTTTGACTGTTTAACGTCTTTCTGAGTGCATACAGTGTAAAGAAAAGCAAATCCATTTTCCGAGTCTTGTTCCACACATGCACACCAAGACAACATAACACAAACACTTCTCTGGCTGTGTTCTCTGGAAAGTTTTCCTAAACACCAGCTACAGCGAAGCTCTTTATCTTCCTTACCCTGACACCTGGAGAAGGTCTTTGACAACAATACCCAGACCATATGTCTTTATTTGGGTTTGCAGCGACAGGGAGAACCTTTACTAGGCCAGAGCAAAAGGTGTGTCAGATTTCTGTCGTTTTTTTTCAAGACAAAAATAAATAAAATCATAGTATGAACTGATGTGGTTTGTGTGTATATGTGGATGTGTGTTGGTAAGGGAAAACCTTTCTCCTCTTCAGATTTAAATTCAGTAAACCAGGCAAATTTTGCATTTTGCCAACTAATCTAGTTGTTTGACTACAGTAGAGTAGCAGTAGGTCTAATATTGTCCCCTGTAAATTCTGAGCACATAATCAACTTTTATTACTATGTTCAGAAGGGAAAATGACACTGTTCAATTGAGAACATTTTAGAAAATTGTCGGAGTAGTGTTCTCTATTTTGTTTTGTTGCACTGTTTATTGCATGACGCCGTGGCTGTCGCCGCCTAGTGGTTTCCAAATACGGAGAGCACAACACGACGACGGGCACGACTTCAGAGCCAGAGTGTGAGTAGTGTCAAGGCAGAAAGATCGTGTCGCTTGCCACAGCCTCAACTCTCGGCTTTAACCTGATTCTGCTGTCGGCGACCCTACAGTCTGTCACCGATCTGTAAGTGCTGTCGTTACTTCTGAATCTCCACCCACCCATTCCTCATTTGTAATCTTATGTGATCTCAAGGCATGGATGTCACGGTGAGCCTTGGCAGAATCAAAGGTTGTAATCCGAATTGAGTACAGTCTGCGAGGATTTAGCACTGGTTTACACAATCGGCTAACTTGACATTCAAGTTGCAAGGAAGAAGTGAAGCCTTGTGAAAGCTGCTTGTAGTGAAAGTGGAAACCGACTTGACCGTAACTGCAACAGATATGTTTTGACGGGTGAACGACCGACTTCGGAATGAAGGCGGCCGTACAGATCGGGAGACGGTGGCCCTTCCAGCGGTTCTGCTGCGGTGGAGTTGGGCTTCTCGCGGTCATTTGGCTCGCACAGGTCGCGCACGTGACAGGTGAGTTTTTCCTTGAGGATTAATGATGGGTACATTTCGGAGAATGCCAGGACATGAATATTCATATTTCTGTTGTTTTTAGCATCACTTATTTTAAATTATGTCTTTTAGAACTGTGCACATATAGCAATTGGTCATATCTTCACAGATATTTTAATATCTGAGAGAGAAAATGATATATCAATCGGCTCAATCAAGTTCTTCATTCATTAAACACCCAATTAAATACTTCCCTTGTCTAAATATGCCTGATTACTTTAGTTCTAACAAGATAATCCTTATGTAACCATTTTGATAATAGGCTGTCTGGGATGAGAGAGAGAGATTTGTAACCAGCAGATTGGAGGATCCCCAGCCCCCTCCCCCAATATTCTGCACCTAGAGGGTGGCACCTGCGTCACATTGATAGCATACTTTCAGCATAACGTCCCTGCTCCTGATTGGTATCCTCACAGAACCTCTCTTGTCCACCAATAAACCCCCCAGAACCCCCTGTAAGAAAATATGCATACATACTGTGCGTAAAGGAATGTATGTATGAACAAAGGAGGACATTGATGGGATGCCGTTATTTATTCAGGTCTTTGTATATGTGGCTCTACCACTGCTCTAGATCTCTATAGACCTGGCTCTACAGCAGCAAAGATCTCTATAGACCTGGCTCTACAGCAGCAAAGATCTCTATAGACCTGGCTCTACAGCAGCAAAGACCTCTATAGACCTGGCTCTACAGCAGCACTAGATCTCTATAGACCTGGCTCTACAGCAGCACTAGATCTCTATAGACCTGACTCTACAGCAGCAATAGATCTCTATAGACCTGGCTCTACAGCAGCACTAGATCTCTATAGACCTGGCTCTACAGCAGCACTAGATCTCTATAGACCTGGCTCTACAGCAGCACTAGATCTCTATAGACCTGCCTCTACAGCAGCACTAGATCTATAGACCTGCCTCTACAGCAGCGAAGATCTCTATAGACCTGGCTCTACAGCAGCACTAGATCTCTATTGACCTGGCTCTACAGCAGCACTAGATCTCTATAAACTTGCCTCTACAGCAGCGAAGATCTCTATAGACCTGCCTCTACAGCAGCGAAGATCTCTATAGACCTGCCTCTACAGCAGCGAAGATCTCTATAGACATGGCTCTACAGCAGCACTAGATCTGTATAGACCTGGCTCTACAGCAGCGCTAGATCTCTATAGACCTGGCTCTACAGCAGCACCAGATCTGTATAGACCTGGCTCTACTGTGACTGTAGATTGTTATAGACTTTTACAGCAGCTCTAGGTTTCCATAGACCTAGTGCAACCGCAGCTCTAGATTTCTATAGACATGGATCTACTGCAGCTCTAGATCTCTGTAGGCCTGGATCTACAGCAGCTCTAGATTTCTGTAGACCTGGCTCTAATGCAGTGCTAGATCTCTACATACCTGGTGATAATGCAGCTCAATATATACAGCAGCTCGAGATTCCTACAGTATATTCCTGGCTCCAACTCAACTCTAGATCTCTATAGATCTGGCTTTACTGCAGCTCTAGGAGGAGAGAGAGAGGATTGTGTAAGCTATTCCCTTGATTTTCAGGTTGAGAGGATGAGTTCATGTAATGACTCAGAATAAGTGATGCCATACAAAGCTACACAAACCTTCTGACAACCAGTGTTCTGATGTTGTTCATATTCTCCTGTCAGATCTGTTTAAGTATTTTTCTCCCCCCCCACCACTATTTACATCATCCCCATCTCATGAATGCTCTTTACCCCATGGCTTCAGTAATATGCCTAATCTCTAGAAACACAACGAGCAATAATTACTTAATGTAATTACTTCATGTATCTTTCTAATAGCAAGATATTTGTATTACTATATAAATGCATTCTTTTGCCATGTTCATCATGCAATATCATTCTAGTGGGAGGTCTATTAATTGCAAGATTAGAGCTATTATTTTTGAAGGCTGTGTAATTGATTGGCAATTCCAGACCTGTGTGAGTTTGGACCATAGCTTCAATACCTAGAAGGTACTAGATAAAGCTCAACCCAAGGACTAAGTTAAGGATGTACCCATATTTCAACCCCTGTTCAATCTGTTCTCTCTGCAAAAGAAGCATAACCTGACATGACAAAGTCTTTCAAGGAGTTGTGACTTAGATCAGAATCTTAAAATGAGGTTTGGTTTGGAGTTGTGTGTTCTGTGATGTGTGTCCGTGATGTCAAACTGTAATGAAGATGGCGGCGCCTGTATCGTCTGTGAGGGGCCCATTTGAATTTCATATTACCCCTGGTTTCTCCTGACCACTCCACATGAAAGCCTCCACATCCCTACTCGCAGGCCAAAATCGGCACGCTGTTAAAACACGTTGATTGAACTGTAATGTTAAATAATGCAGACAGTGATCATGAAATGGACAGGACGGACAGAGAGAACCCGTGGTCTTAAACTACATGACTATACAGGATAATGGGCTCCATCCTGACAGGCTGTGCTCTGCTGTGTTCTGGATAGATGGATCTCAGTGGGTGGTAGCGACTATCTCTTCAAATATATCAGCGAAGGTCCTTACAGTGGATAATGTCCCTCCATATATAGTGTTGCAGTGGATAATGTCCCTCCATATATAGTGTTGCAAAGTTGGAGCCCAAATAAAGAGATTGGCTATCAGCAGCGGGATGCAGAGCAGGGATTTTCAGAGAAAAGAGATTGCATTGCTGATATGATTATGAGTGTGCTCATAAAAGCTTACCTGAACTCCTCTGACCCTCTTCGTTGGCTTCCTCCTGCCTCTAATAATGTGTCTACATGGATCTTCCTCTGCCATCAAAATTGCATTAAAACACAGCTTTTGAATGTTGAATGTCCAATAAGATAGTGTAGTGTCACTTGAACCGTTTGCAAGATATTGGTCTAACTACAAACCAGTTGTCTGATATTTCAACAGAGCCGGATTCATCCGGGTCTCATTTACAAGAGGATGATATTCCAGTCCATTCCGGACGCAGACTGATGCAGGAGAGGACGGAAGAGAACCGCACCAAGGACATTCTTAGACCAGGTGAATCCACATCGTACCCCCAAACCTCTCACCTTAACACTGGTCCTCATACCCCAAAACATTTCTCACCTTTAAACTGATCCTCGTACCCCAAAATATTTCTGACCTTTAAACTGATCCTCGTACCCCAAAACATCTCTCACCTTCACATTGATCCTCGTAGTTCTAAACATCTCTCACCTTTACATTGATCCTTGTACCACAAAACATATCTTACCTTTACACTGATCCTCGTAGCCCTAAACATCTCATACCTTTACACTGATCCTCATAGCCCTAAATGTTTCTCACCTTTACACTGGTCCTCAAACCTCAAAGCATTTCTCACCTTCACACTGATCCTCAAACCTCAAAACATATCTTACCTTTACACTGATCCTCAAACCTCAAAACATATCTTACCTTTACACTGATCCTCATAGCCCTAAACATCTCTCACTTTCCACTGATCCTCGTACCTCAAAACATCTCTTACCTTTACATTGAACCTCGTAGCCCTAAACATCTCACACTTTTACACTGAACCTCATAGTCCTAAACGTCTCTTACCTTTACAGTGATCCTCATAGCCCTAAAGATCTCTCACCTTTACACTGATTCTCGTACACCTATACATTTCTCACCTTTACACCTATCCTCGTACCCCTAAACATCTCATCTTTACACAGATCCTCATACCCCTATACATCTCTTACCTTTATACTTCCACTGAAGTCCCTCAATCCCCCCATGCTAGAGAAACGATTATGTTCCATCACTTCCATGCCCTCAGGCACAAAGCTTTAGATAGTTGTTTCCAGCTCCGCAGAGAATAACAACAGATAAGGACCATCTTTATTCTCAATAGACACTGATCACATTTTAGTCAGTTAGCCAATGCTATTATTCAGAGCAACGGAACAGTCTAATATTATGCGTTAGAGACCATAGGAGCCCTACAAGTCCTGAAGGCACTCGTGTAGCACAAACTGTCTCTCCATTAAATATTTATTTTCCAAACTGTGTGGGACACTTGAGGGGGCTCCAGGAGTGTTTTAGCTGTGTAGATGTAACCGAGTGTGTGTTTATGTGTACGTGTGTTCATTTGGGGTAGGCGGTTAGTGAAGGGAGTATGTGTGTGTGTGTGTGTCTGTCTGTGTGTGTGTGTGTGTGTGTGTGTGTGTGTCTGTCTGTGTGCGTGTGCGCGTGCTGGTGAACCCTGGCTCTCCATCTCCCCTGCGGGTGAACTGGAAAGGTCATGTGGGCCGAGGCTGCAGTGCAGTGGTTGTCAGGAATCTGTGCTCTGTAAACTGTGTGTCACAAACTTGGCTGCCCGGCCGCAGGAAAGGTTCTGTCTGGAGTGGTTAGAGCAGCATGCCAGACTTGTGCAATGGAAGAATCAGGGAAAGAGATAAACAGTAAGTAAAAACAGAGGAGGAGATGAGGGAGAAGACAGCTAAACCTAATCAAATAAAATGTTATTTGTCACATCCTTCATTAACATGAAGTGTAGACTAACAGTGAAATGATTAGTTAAGGGCCCTTTTTCAAACATGTATATAGTGGAAGATGAAAATGTAAAAATATACAATAGGAACATCAGGAATATACTCATAGACACAAATAGCATAAATACTAACAGATATAACAATAATATGGCTGTTTACATGGGAGAAAATGTCAGGATTTGGAACCAGCCTATCAGGCTCTTGTTGAAATAAATGTCTCCTTTTAACATTTTAACAGGAAACAATGCTATATGCTTCTATTGGGGGTTTTCACAAGAACACATCCTTCAATTAGCATCCTAAAGGATGGTTCCAAGTAATGGTAGAGAACCGTATGGGAACGCTAGAGATGAGTGGTCTGTAGCAGGACAGCAGGACTGAGTAGCACACAGGGTAGTGACTTCAGTCTGCGGTACGTAAAATAATGAACAACTTCCTCCCTGAGGACACCTGCCACAATCGTTCTATTTTTACACTTGGCAGACAACCATTTACGCAAGATGTGTACCTACAGTATTACACCAATATAGAAACCACGAACGTGTGGTCTTTCAAACAGACCTCCCTCAGTACCTTTGATGACAGCACAGTCACACAGTAAATATATGGGCAGTAGAACAAGAGGCTGATGGACGTGTAGGCAGGTAGATGAGATAAGTCGATCTGAGGTTCTGCAATCCTACAGTACGGGCTCAGGGCAGGCTGCTCCTCTTTATCTGCATGTAAGCTCTCCCTTCCCTGTAACTGCTAATGATTACATAATCCATAGTGACCAAGCGTGGCCAGCTCCGACAGACCTCAAGGAATATTATCTTGGGGATTGCTTCACTTGAGGTTTGAGTAACCC
>JACXGI010011675.1:0-24426 GCA_016801175.1 Esox masquinongy | reverse complement strand
TACACAGCCCCAGATACACAAACCATCTATACACAGCCCCAGATACACAAACCATCTATACACAGCCCCAGATACACAAACCATCTCTACACAGCCCCAGATACACAAACCATCTATACACAGCCCCAGATACACAAAACATCTCTAGAAAGAAAGAGAAGGGGGAGAGAGGGATGGACAAGAAGATGGGTTGAGAGAGATTGTATGAAAGAGAGGAATGGGAGGAAAAAGAGAGAAACAGAAACAGAGAAATAAAGAGAGAGATAAAAGAAAAATATAATAGATATTTCTAAAGCATTGCCCTCTGCTTAGCTCATAAACTGTCTATTACCCTTGGAAACCAACAGGACTTCAAATGAGTTGGAGAGAGGAAGAAAAAAGGGAGAGAGAAAGAAGAAGCGACAGAGAGAGAGAGTAAAACAGAAAGAGGGATAGAGAATGATAGGGAGTGACAAATAAAATGAGAAAGAGAAAGAGGAACAGATAGATGGAGAGCAGTCAGTTAGGGTTAATAATTGTAATATTTCAAATATGTTTCAGTTTGAATACGTTTTTTGTTTAATGTTTATCTTGGGCGATGTTAGAATATGCTTCCCATACCAATTACGCCCCTAAGAACCCTATGAAGAGAAAGATAAAGAGGAAAGATAAAGGGAGAATGATAGGGAGAAATTGTGTAATAGAATAAAGCCAAGGCCCTCTTATTCATACCTGTTTTTAAGCAGAATACACCCTCGTTCTTCTTCATTCTCCCTCACATGGGCTGCCCAACACTTACTCCTCCTCATTAAACATCTACAACATGTGGTCAGCCCAGCACTGTGGAAGACAGAAGAAAGAGAGGGCAGAGATGGAAGCAGAGACAGAGAAGGTAGAGGCTGTATGATTGAAGCAGTCTGGCTTCTATGATGTTCCTGTCAAATAAAGGCAGCATAAATACACCAGTCCTAACACCTCAACAGCCAACACACAGCCAGCAGACAGGCTCAATAATCACACTCTCTCTTACTGTACCTTCTTTCCTGTCCCCATTTTGAAAAGGGCAATTTCTGGCTTATGTGTTAGGTTTAGGGCAAAAGTTACAACTGGGGGAAACAATTGGAATTTGGGTTTGAGTTAGGCATTACCGGATAGGTTTAGGGTAAGGTTTAGTCAATGTTAGGGTTAAGATTAGGGTTAGGATTAGTAAAAGAAAGATTTTCTTAAGGACAGTCAACTTTGGTGTCCCCATTTAAAAGTAAACGAGTGTGTGGGCGTGTACATAGCGAAAAGTTGTCTGTAAAGACAATCATGAGACCTGCCCCTCTGCTCCTTGGCAAGTGTCAGCTGATTTGTGTTCCTGAGGGGATTTGATGTTCCACGTAGCCTATTTAGAAAGAACCAATATCTTTCCCTGTCTCACTCTCTACCTGACTTTTCACAAAGAACAAATACCTTTTCCTGTCTCACTCTCTACCTCTCTATTCATAATGAACTGATATCTTTCCCTGTCTCACTCTCTACCTCTCTATTCACAAAGAACTGATATCTTTCCCTGTCTCACTCTCTACCTCTCTATTCACAATGAACTGATATCTTTCCCTGTCTCACTCTCTACCTCTCTATTCACAATGAACTGATATCTTTCCCTGTCTCACTCTCTACCTCTCTATTCACAAAGAACTGATATCTTTCCCTGTCTCACTCTTTACCTCTCTATTCACAATGAACTGATATTTTTCCCTGTCTCACTCTCTACCTCTCTATTCACAATGAACTGATATCTTTCCCTGTCTCACTCTCTACCTCTCTATTCACAATGAACTGATATCTTTCCCTGTCTCACTCTCTACCTCTCTATTCACAAAGAACTGATATCTTTCCCTGTCTCACTCTCTACCTCTCTATTCACAAAGAACTAATACTTTCTCTGTCTCACTCTCTACCTTACTATTCAGAAAGTACCAGTACATTTACCTCACTGTTCTAACCGTCATCTCTCTGTCTCCATTTCCTTCATCTCTGTCCCTACATGTTGTTTGTGTAGTTTTTACAGGTTTAAGTTAAATGACATGAAGCTTAGATGTCTAAACGCCACAACAGTGAACAATAAAGAATCCGATATTTAGCCCTTTTGAATTATATGATTTTTGACAGATTTTTTTCAGCCTAATGGAATGTATTGTATGGAATGTATATGTATGTATATGTACAGTATATGTATTGTATATTTATTTTATTGAAAGCCTTTGACAGGTCAATAAATCAACACAAATAAATTTCTCATCCAAAGCTTTAACAATATAATTTACAATCCTTGAAGTGGCTGTGATAGTATTGTGGCCAGGTCAAAAACCAGACTTATGTTTGTTCAAAATGTGGTTGTCAGACAGAAAACATTTCAACTCTATATTTACCAGTAACTCCAGAATTTTAGGAATGATCCCCAACATAACAAGTGTGAGATTTAAAATCTACGTTAGAGCACCAGAGATGAATGGTGCAGCATTAAATTAACCAGCATCACTTTGTACATTATGGGGAAACTTACATGCATGTGTGTGTGTGTGTGTGTGTATATGTGTGTAAATGTGTATATTTGCCTGCTGTGTGTCTGTGTGTGTGTGTACACATTCATGACCCTGACCTTTATGTCAGGGTCTGTCTGACCTCTTCTAAACCATGATGACAACCCTTCTTCAATTCAACATGCACTGTAGCACCCTGGAACATGCCATTCATAGCTATATCACACACACACACAAACACACACAAAAAACACATACACACACATATTACTCTTGTGAGGACTTTTTTGATACCAAAATGTATTTCCATTAAGAATCCTTTTTTCTCTGAACACAAAATTGATCCTAACCCCAAAAATAACCGTTCTTCGAACCCCCCCCCCAAATCAACGACTAACCCTAGTATCTAAACCTAAGCCATAAACCTCAATACAACCCTAACATTAACCCCATGCATTAAATAGGCTTTTGCAAAGTCAAGACTTACAAAGTGCCTTCACTTCTGCTCCTCACAAGTACAGTAACACACACCTACAAAACTACACATACCAAACACACTCACACACATTCAGAGGATGTCTCCTACTCCTAAAATCACCTGTCAGCACCGACTGCATTTAACATGTTATGTTTACAACGGAAACAAAAACATAGCCTGGGGATGTCTGGGCACTATGTAATGTGTATGCATGTTTGTGTTCCTGTATGTGTGTGTGTGTGTGTGTGTGTGTGTGTGTGTGTGTGTGTGTGTGTGGGTGGGTGTGTGTTTGTGTGCATGTCTCTCACCAGGCAAGCAGAGAGAGACTGCATGCCAAACTGTACACTATTTTTTGATTGTACGCTTTTGACCAGAGCCCATGTGGCCCTGGTCAAATGTAGGGCACTATAATTAGGCTCTGGTCAAAAGTAGTGCACTAGACAGGGAATAGGATGCCATTTGGGATGCAAACAGAGACATACTTATGAAGTAGGCCAGGCGATATGGGGAAATAAGATCTGCCAGAAACAGACAGTGGGAATGAGAGAGCCACACTGACTTAGAAAAACAGCCAGAGAGAGGGAGAGATTTAGAGCAGCAGTAAAAAGCATTCAAACAAGTGAAATGAAATGTTTCACACTGTTTTTACCAATGAACTGCAGAAGGAAAATGCTGTTACCATTTGTAGATGGAAAATCATTGAACAATGCAGTGGTCCATCACATATTCAAAGTGAATACCCCATTGATAGTCGAGCCAATGACTGAACGGCCGCTGGTTTATATCCCTGAGACTCAGTGACAACTCTGTTGTTGTGCCCTTGAGCAGGGCACTACACCCTAACTGCCCATATAAGTAACCCTGCATAAGAGTGGCTGCCAAATGAAGTAAATGCAAAAATGCAGTGTGCACTAGCTTCATAGAAAGTAGATGTACAGTGGATATAAAAAGTCTACACACCCCTGTTAAAATGCCAGGTTTTTGTGATGTAAAAGAATGAGACAAAGATAAATCATGTCAGAACTTTTTCCACTTTTATTGTGACCTATAATGTGAACAATTCAATTGAAAAACAAACTAAAATCTTCGAGGGGGAAAAATGAAAAATAAAAACCTTAATAACCTGGTTGCATAAGTGTGCAGACCCTCTTATAACTGGGGATGTGGCTGTGTTCAGAATTAACCAATCACATTCAAACTCATGTTAAATAGAAGTCATTACACACCTGCCATAATTTAAAGTGACTCTGATTAATCACAAATAAAGTTCAGCTGTTCTAGTAGGATTTTCCTGACTTTTTCTTAGTTGCATCTCAGATCAAAAGCCATGGCCCGCAGAGAGCTTCCAAAGCATCAGAGGGATCTCATTGTTGAAAGATATCAGTCAGGAGAAGGGTACAAAAGATTTTCCAAACCATTAGATATACCATGGAACACAGTGAAGACAGTCATCATCAAGTGGAGAAAATATAGCACAACAGAGACATTACCAAGAACTGGACGTCCCTCCAAAATTGGTGAAAAGACAAGAAGAAAACTGGTCAGGGAGGCTTCCAAGAGGCCTACAGCAACATTTAAGGAACTGCAGGAATTTCTGGCAAGTACTGGCTGTGTGCTACATGTGACAACAATCTCCCTTATTCTTCATATGAATGGGCTATGGGGTAGGGTGGCAAGACGGAAGCCTTTTCTTACAAAGAAAAACATCCAAGCCCGGCTGAAGTTTGTAAAAATAAACATCAAGTCTCCCAAAAGCACATGGGAAAATGTATTATGGTCTGATGAAACCCAGGTTGAACTTTTTGGCCATAATTCCAAAAGGTATGTTTGGCGCAAAAACAACACTGCACATCACCCAAAGAACACCATACCCACAGTGAAGCATGGTGGTGGCAGCATCATGCTTTGGGGCTGTTTTTCTTCAGCTGGAACCGGGGCCTTAGTCAGGGTGAAGGGATTTATGAACAGTTCCAAATACCAGGCAATTTTGGCACAAAACTTTCAGGCGTCCGATAGAAAGCTGAAGATGAAGAGGAAGTTCACCTTTCAGCATGACAACGACCCAAAGCGCACATCCAAATCCACAAAAGCATGGCTTCACCAGAAGAAGATTAACGTTTTGGAATGGCCCAGCCAGAGCCCAGACCTGAATCCAATTGAACATCTGTGGGGTGATCAGAAGAGGGCTGTGCACAGGAGATGTCCTCATAATCTGACAGATTTGGAGCGCTTTTGCAAAGAAGAGTGGGCAAATATTGCCACGACAAGATGTGCTATGCTAATAGACTCCTACCCAAAAAGACTGAATGCTGTAATAAAATTAAAAGGTGCTTCAACAAAGTATTAGTTTAAGGGTGTGCACACTTATGCAACCAGGTTATTGTGAGTTTTTTATTTTTTATTTTTCCCCAAAGATTTCAGTTTGTTTTTCAATTGAATTGTTCACGTTATAGGTCACATTAAAGGTGGAAAAAGTCATCATTTATCTTTGTGTCATTCTTTTACATCACAAGAACCTGGCATTTTAACAGGGGTGTGTAGACTTTATATATCCACTGTAGGTAAGAAGACACACAGACACCTGTGTGAACATGGGTGAAATCATCCCGCCCACTTAACCTTTGGTGATAATCAGCATTTCTCCTAACACCCTCCCCCTCCTCTAGTCTGTCTCTTAAACCTGCCATTTGGGTGTCATGTTGTTATCACGGAGGTTTTTGAATGTTTTGAGTCTAAACTATTACTGAACAGTACATATAGAGGATTTTGAATATGTTCAGTTTCATTACTGTTAAGTACATATACAGCTCTGGAAAAAATTAGAGACCACTGCACCTTTTTCTTCCCTTTCCAAAAAAGTCGAAAAGGAAGGTTTTGAGTGAGGAACAGTAGGGTTAAAATTAAGAGACCACTGTAAATTGAACGCTTCTGTTCTTCACTCAAAACTATCCTTTTCAACTTTTTTGGAAAGGAAAGAAAAAGGCGCAATGGTCTCTTAATTTTTTCCGGAGCTGTATATGGATTTTTATTTTCAGTTTCATTACTGTACTATATACACTACCATTTTGGGTCACTTAGACATGTCCTTATATTCCATGAAAACATTAATGAAATTAGTTTGAATAGGAAATATTGCAAAATGAACAGCAAATATAGTCTTTGACAAGGTTAGAAATCCTTTTTTCAAATTGAAAAAATAATTGTGTCTTTTGCTTTCATCAAAGAATCCTCCATTTACAGCAATTACAGCCTTGCAGATTTTTGGCATTCTAGCTGTCAATATGTTGAGGTAATCTGATGAGATTTCACTCCATGCTTCCTGAAGCCCCTCCCACAAGTTGGATTGGCTTGATGGGCACCTCTTACGTACGATCAAGCTGCTCCCACAACAGCTCAATAGAGTTGAGATCAGGTGACTGTGCTGGCCACTCCATTATAGACAGAATACCAGCTGACTGCTTCTTCTCTAAATAGTTCTCACATAGTTTGGAGCTGAGCTTTGGGTCATTGTCCTGTTGTAGGAGGAAATTGGCTCAAATGAAGTACCATCCACAGGGTATGGCATGGCATTGCAAAATGGAGTGATAGACTTCCTTCTTCAAGACCCCTTTATCCTGTACAATTCTCTCACTTCACCACAACCAAAGTGCCCCCAGATCATCACATTGCCTCCACCATGCTTGACAGATGGTGTCAAGCACTCCTCCAGTATCTTTTCATTTGGTCTGCACCTGCCAAACGTTCTTCTTTGGGATCCCAACACCTCAAACTTAGATTTGTCTTTCCATAACACTTTTTTCTTTGTTCTTTTGCCCATCTTAATCATTTCTTTTTACAGCCCAGTCTGAGAAATGGCATTTTCTTTGCAACTCTGCCTATAAGGCCAGCATCCCAGAGTCACCTCTTCACTATTGACGTTGAGACTGGTGTTTTGCAGGTACTATTTAGCGAAGCTGCCAGTTGAGGACCTGTGAGGTGTCAGTTTCTCAAACTAGATATTTTAATGTATTCGTACTCTTGCTCAGTTTTGCACCGGTGCCTCTTACTCCTTTTTGCATTCTGGTTAGAGCCAGTTTGCCCTGTTCTGTGAAGGGAGTAGTACACAGCGTTGTACGCGATCAATCAGTTTCTTGTCAATTTTTCACATGGAATAGCCTTCATTTCTTAGAACCAGAATTGACTGATGAGTTTCAGAAAAAAGTTTTGTCTTTCTGGCCATTTTGAGCCTGTAATCGAACTTACAATTGCTGATTCTCCAGATATTCAACTAGTCTAAAGAAGGCCAGTTTTATTGCTTCTTCAGTCAGTACAACAGTTTTCAGCTATGCTAATATAATTGAAAAAGGGTTTTCTAATAATAAGTTAGCTTTTTAAAATGATAAACTTGGATTAACAAACACAACGTGCCACTGGAACACAGGCGTGATCGTTGCTGATAAGGGGACTCTGTAAGCCTATGGAGATATTCTATTAAAAAGCAGTCATTTCCAGCTACAAAAGTGATTTGCAATCAATAACAATGTCTACACTGCATATCTGATCAATTTGATCTTATTTTCAAAGACAAAAAAGTGCTTTTCTTTCAAAAATAGACAGAGCTTGTTGTATTCAGTCATTTTGACCAAGGATGTGTTAATTCAGTCTTCAGATGTTCTTTCTCACCATTCTAAAGGAATGAATTTGGAGTATTATGGATGTGTAGTACATCCAAAGCAGAGACACCTCTGCCTGGCTAGCTCAGTCCAATGGCGAATGGGGGGACAACGTTGGTTGCATCTCTAATCGATCACCATGCACAAAGTTGAAGGTCTCTCCGAGCCACTGAATAATATAATTGTCGCTTCTTGTCCATCCATCCGCTCCATGTTGAGTGTGCAGACGCAGATCTTCTTAACCTGTAATCTTTAACCCTTGACCCCACTGTGACCTCTCGCGAATGCTATTTCCCATACAGCTCCCTCTCTCCAATGAAACCCCAGTCCATTACCAAACCCCCTTTTTTCATCCTTTTCTCTGTCCTTTTCTCTTTCCATTTCTCCTTTTCTCAAGAACCACCAATTAGCGACAATACAAGTAGGTTAGAATCCCTATTCAGAGTGGCCATTGTTGAGTTACAATACCACAAAGCATTGTGAGCTAACAATTAGTGCCGATGGATGGGGCAGTGTAGAGTGTCACTGACATTGTTGGAAGCCACACAAGGCTTGGGCTTGTCCAATGACTAGTAGTTAGGAAGGGGAAGGGGAGGACAAGAGGAGGAGGATGAGGTGGAGAAAAGGAGGAAGAGGGGGAGGGGTACAGGGAAAGTGAGGAAGAGGGTTAGGAGAAGTCTCTGTGTGTTTTGTGTATGTTGCTCCACAAACAATGCAAAGAGGCAGTGGGCTGAGAATAGCACACACTATCGACATGGCGTACCTCCAGTCTGAAGTGTTAAGGCCCTTCTTTAACTCCCCAATGGCCTCAGCAGACTATTTCCGCTCCATGTGTTTGACAGGCAATGCAGTTTTACGTGTCTCTGTGCCCTGGGTTCGTGCAGACACTCTGAGTGATGTAAAACCCAGCCGAGGGGAAGATACAGAATGTACACTGAACAAGAATCTAAATGCATCACATATTATGAGCTGAAGTTGAAGATCCCAGAAAACTTCCAAATGCACAAAAAGTGTATTTCTCACAAATATCTTTACAACCCGGTTAGTGAGAATTTCCCCATTACCAAGATAATCCATCCACCTGATAGGTGTGGTACGTTGGGGTGCTGATCATTACAAAGCCAGAGTTTGTGCTGAGGACAATAAAAGGCCACTATTGTTTATGATCTTTGTCACACAACACCAATGCCACAGATCATTTGACTTTGTTTTTGAGAATTTGGCAGTACATCCAACTGGCCTTAATACCACAGATCATGTGTAACCACGCCAGGACAGGACCTCCACATTTGACTTCTTCTGAGACAAGCCACATTGACAACTGATGAGACTGCAGGTTTGCACAACAAAAACATGCACATTTCAGAGGACATTGCGGAACCTTTGGACTCAGAGGATGCTGCATGCTTGAGTAATGAAGCAACCTCTACAGATCTCTGTCCTTCTGGCTCCCAGGGCCCGTCAGTGATTCTGCTCCTCCAAAACCCTCTACCCCCAGAAGCTGAGGGTCCATTCACTGGTAAACAGTTCAATGTCAATGGATTGTCATGTTCATTTTGTTTAGCAATCCACTTTGTCATGATAGGGTTGTCCCTAAATATTATTAATGGGTCATGCTGTATATCTAGGAATGGGTGTGTTTGTTTTATAGATCTGGTACATCCCACACTGGCCTTTCCTGAATATTATTGAACACCATGTGTATGCCAAGATTAGACAAACACATGGCGTGAGAACAAGACTGCATTCTCATTAGCTTCCCTTTGGTTTGTTTAGCAGTCTGTGTCCTTTCGTATTGTACGCCATTATCTCTGCCTGTATTCTGTTTTTTCCAAGGGAAGAGAAACCACACGGCTAGCACACACTGTGTACCAGAACTTCACGACTGAGACCGAGTCCTCGGACACTTGAGGCCCCAAATTAGCAGCAGGATAAACACATTAATCAGCTACTCGAAAATGAGGCTGTGGCCAGCTCAAAAAAACACAAGGCGGCCAGGCTGAGACAGCCCAGAATGCGTTGTTTAACAGCAACAACTCCAGAACAGTCCAGCCGGCTAGTTTGTACAGGCCATAAAAGAATGGCAGACATCGGCAGCAGATGTGATTGCATTAAACTAGCTGATCAATTGCCGTGCACACTAATGTTTTGATTTTTAATATTGACACATTTTACACTATTCGTTGACATTTAAACCACTAACATTTTGAAGCATAAAAAAATGTATTTACCCTAGTGTTAAACACAATTGTACTCATGAAATTGGCTGTTGTGTTATACAACTCCATTTCCAAAAAAGTTGGGACCCTGTGTAAAATGTAAAGAAAAATAGAATGCAGTGATGAGCAAATCATTTAAACCCTATATTCAATAGAAAATAGTACCAAGACAACATATCAAATGGTAAAACTGAGAAATGTTATTGTTTCTTGAATAATATATTTGCTCACTTTAAATTTGATGCCAGCAACACGTTTCAAAAAAGCTGGGACAGGTGAAACAAAAGACTAGAAAAGTTGTGTAATGCTAAAAATAAGTCCTGGCGTAACATCTCACAACTATTTAGGTTAATTGGCAACAGGTCAGTAACATGATTGGGTATAAAAAGAGCATCCCAGAGAGGATGAGTCTGTCAGAAGTGAGGATGGGGAGGGGTTCAAGGTTCAAAAGGTTCAAAAGGTTTATTTGTCATTTGCAATAACAAGTTATGGCAATGAAATGCTTGGTTTTCCTACTCCCGACAGTGCAGTTAAAAGTTAAAAAAGTAACAGTAATTATAATATAAAAAAAAGAAGATAACATGAACTATCAATAATAAAACTATACAAAAAACACGCCTCAATAATAATAACCATACAACTGTAAAACCATAGTGCAATGTAAAAGTGACAGGTGTGCATGATATGATTGGCAGATGAGCATGATAAAAAGTGACAGGTGTGCATGGGACTATGGATGGAAGGGAAGAGGGGTTCCTGAATTGAGCAGCCTTACGGCCTGAGGAAAGAAACTGTCCCGTAGCCTGTTAGTTTTGGACGGAATACTCCTGTACCTTCTGCCTGACAGCAGCTTGGTAAACAGTCCATGGCATGGGTAGCTTGGATCTGTAATGATTTGTTTGCTCCTTCTCCTATACCTCTCTGTGTAGAGATCCTGCAGGGATGGCAGGTCAGACCTTGTGATGTGCTCTGCTGTTTTAATCACCCTCTGAAGTGCTTTACGGTCGAGGGCGGTGCAGCTGCCATACCAGGCGGTGACACAGCCGGTCAGGATACTCTCGATAGTGCATCTGTAGAAGTTGGTGAGTATCCTGGAATCCATGCCAAATCTCCTTAATTGGCGTAAGAAGAAGAGCCGTTTCCTGGCCTCCTTCACCAAGATGTTAGAGTGATGAGACCAGGTCAAGACATCGCTGAGGTTGACACCAAGGAACCGGATGTTGTGAACTCTCTCTACTGCAGACCCATTGAGGTGTATGGGGGCGTGGTCTCCCCGCCGCTGCTTCCTGTGATCAACAATCATCTCCTCCGTTTTGCTGATATTGAGCTGGAGGTTGTTATCCTGACACCACAAAGTCAGTGACCTTACTTCATCTCTATAGGCTGACTCGTCATTGTCAGAGATCAGGCCTATGATGGTGGTGTCGTCAGCAAACTTAACGATGGTGTTGGAGACGTGGGTTCCCAGGCAGTCATGAGCGAAGAGAGTGTACAGGAGCTGGCTCAACACACAGCCCTGGGGGGAGCCAGTACTGAGAGTCAGTGAGGAGGAGGTGGTGTTGCCCATCTGCACCACCTGGGGTCTGCCCGTCAGGAAGTTCAGGATCCATCTGCACATAGAGGGGTCGAGACCCAGATCCCTGAGCTTCACCGCTAGCTTGTGGGGCACAATGGTCAATGAACAGCATTCTCACATATGTGTTCCTTTTGTCCAGATGAGAGAGTGCGGAGTGGAGGGTCAGAGCAATGGCATCCTCTGTAGATCTGTTATGTCTATAGGCAAACTGCAGCGGGTCAAGAGTTAGAGGCATGGAGTCTGTGATGTGAGTTTTAACTAGCCGCTCAAAGCACTTCATGATGATTGGTGTGAGTGCTACAGGGCGGTAATCATTCATGCCGTTTTGCTTTTTTGGCACAGGAACAATGATGGACTTTTTGAAGCAGGTGGGGACCACTGACTGACGTTCACCACCTGTGAAAGACTGTGTAGGCAAATACTGCAACAATTTAAGAATAACATTTCTCAACGTAAAATTGCAAAGAGTGTGGGGATCTCATTATCTATGGTACAAAATATCATTAAAAGATTCAGAGAATCTAGGGAAATCTCTGTAAGGGGCAAGGCTGAAAATGAGTATTGGAAGACCGTGATCTTCAGGCCGTCAGATGGCACTGCATTAAAAACAGACAGGATTCTGTAGTGGACATCACTGCATGGGCTCAGGAACACTTCCGAAAACCATTGTCTGTGAACACAGTATGTTGCTGCATCCACAAATGCAAGTTAAATCTCTACCATACAAAGAAGAAACCATATAAAAACAAGATCCAGAACCGCCGTCACCTTCTCCGGGCTGAAGCAAAGTGGAAAACTGCCCTGTGGTCTGATGACTCAAAATTTGAAATTCTATTTGGGAATCATGGATGCCGCATCCTCCAGACTAAAGAGGAAAGGGACCATCCAGCTTGTTATCAGCGTGCAATTCAAAAGCCAGCATCCGTGATGGTATAGGGCTGCATTAGTGGACATGGGATGGGTGATTTGTACATCTGTGAAGGCACCATTAATGCTGAACAATATATACAGGTTTAGGAGCAACATACAGTTGTGCTCAAAAGTTTGCATACCCTTGGAGAATTGGTAACATATGTACCATTTGTAAAGAAAATAGGAGTGAGCAGGCAAGACACGTCTTTTATTTCTTATGGGATTCATATTCAACCATAGGTCATAACAGAATGGCACAATCATAAAACAAAACATGGCGACAAAGAGCCCTGTTCAAAAGTCTGCATACCCTTAGTTCTTAATACTGTATATTGCACCCGTTAGCATCAATGACAGTGTGCAGTCTTTTGTAATAGTTGTCTATGAGGCCGTGATGGCCACTGTGATGGCCACTCCAGAACCTTCATCATTTTCTGCTGTAACCACTGGAGGGTCAACTTGGCCTTGTGCTTAGGGTCATTGTTGTGCTGGAAGAGCGTCCCATGCGCAGCTTTCGTGCAGAAGAATGCAAATTGTCTGCCAGTATTTTCTGATAACATGCTGCATTCATCTTGCCATCAGTTTTTACAAGATTCCCCATGTCTTTAGAGCTCACACACCCCCAAAACATCAGTGAGCCACCACCATGCTTCACAGTGGGGATGGTATTCTGTTCACTATAGGCCTTGTTGACCCCTCTACAAACATAGCGCTTATGGTTGTGACCATGAAGCTCTATTTTGGTCTCATCACTCCAAATTACAGTGTGCCAGAAGCTGTGAAGCATGTCAAGGTGTTGTTGGGCATATTGTAACCAGGCTTTTTTGTGGCATTGGCGCAGTAAAGGCTTCTTTCTGGCAACTTGACCATGCAGCTCATTTTTGTTCAAGTATCGTCATATTGTGCTCCTTTAAACAACCGCACCATCTTTTTCCAGAGCAGCCTGTATTTCTCCTGAGGTTACCTGTGGGTTTTTCTTTGTATCCCGAACAATTATTCTGGCAGTTTTGGCTGAAATCTTTCTTGGTCTACCTGACCTTGGCTTGGTATCAAGAGATCCCCGAATTTTCCACTTCTTAATAAGTGATTGAACAGTACTGACTGGAATTTGCAAGGATTTGGATGTCTTTTTATATCCTTTTCCATCTTTATAAAGTTCCATTAACTTGTTACGCAGGTCTTTTGACAGTTCTTTTCTGCTCCTCATGGCTCAGTATCTAGCCTGCTCAGTGCATCCACATGAGAGCTAACAAACTCACTGATTATTCATGCACAGACACTAATTGCCATTTTCATCTGTGTATGTAAACTTTTGATCAGGGCCATGTGGGTGATTTCTGTTATCATTATGATTTCAAAAGGAGCCAAACAACTATGTGATAATAAATGACTTCATATGATCACTATCCTTAAATAAAAGACATGTTTTTTTTTTGCATGATCAGTCATATTTTCAAAATCAATGCCAACATTTCTGCCAGGGTATGCAAACTTATGAGCAACTGTATGTACATGTATGTACTGATATTTTAGTTTTTTATTTTAAACATGTGAACCTTTTAACTTGTTTTTGTTCTGTCATTGTAGGGTATTTTTTTCAGGCATTATAAATTCAGTCCACTGCACAATAATGTGAAAAAAGTGAAGGGGTCTAAAGACTTTCTAGAGCCACTGGATCTCTTGCAATTTTCCTCAGGAACTCAGAGGTAGAAACAGCAGACAATGTACTCATTCTTTTAATAAGTTGTCATGCAAACACAGTACGTAATGGACTCCTGTGACACAACAACAACTAGGTACATCAGACTGGATTACACAGGATTGCTATTTACGGTACAGTACAAGAAAAATAAAACACAGTCATGTCTTTACATTAGATAACAACAGGTTATAATTTAATCAATATTGATATTTATTGATGTTTTTAATAACTGATTGTCTTGTTTTTGCTTTCTTTTTTATAATCTCTCCTCTCTCACACTCGACTCCACCAACACCCTTTAGACAACAAAGCATCTGGGCCAACAACAGAACTATTAGCATGACAGACACAGCCTGGTCTCTTAGCTCTGTGGCTTTCTTCCTTTTTGTTACAGATTAAGTGTTATGTCTAGGAACATGCCCACAGCTGGCAGCACTCAAGTAAGGTGAAGCTAATTGTTGGGAGAAGACACACAGGGAAGATCTCAAGTGCAAACTCCTTGAGTCCCTCCCCTCTGGCCTCTTCTCCAATAGGTTTTAATGAGGAGGAGAGGGGAGAGGATGCAAGGAGTAGGCAATTATGATCTTCCCTGTGTGCTTTTAGACCAATTAGGATGCTGCTACACTGGCATGTTATGAACGAACCCCAAATGAGAACAGGATGAACTGTGGTCCGTCCAATAAAACCTTACCTTATCTGAGTTCAACGCACTCTAATTTGGTGTCGTTTTTAAAAGGATTGATGTATGGTCCTCCAAGCTTCAATTTATAATCCCTGAAACACAATTTTTTACCTATATTGTCACAAAAATAAATTTTAAATGTACTTTTTACAACCAAAATAATTGTATTTAAACTCTTGTCAAGTCTGATGTTGGGGATCTGGGGATCAGCCCGGGGATCAGCCCCTCTCTCTGCAACTGGGCTCTGGACCACAGTCTGTCAGTTTAGACAATTCACCTCCTCCATCCTGATCCTGAACACTGGTGTTCCACAAGGCTGTGTGCTGAGCCCCCTCCTGTACTCCCTCTTCACCCACGACTGCGTTCCTGTACACAGTTCCAGCACCATTGTCGAGTTCGCAGACGACATCACGGTGGTAGGCCTGATTAGTGACAATGACGAGTCAGCCTACAGGAAGGAGGTCAAGTGCCTGGCAGCATGGTGCGCTGACCACAACCTGGCTCTCAACGCTAAGAATGCCAAGGAACTCATTGTGGATTACAGGAAGTCTAAAAGCTGCAGCCACGCCCCAGTTCTCATCGATGGCACTGAGGTGGAGCATGTGTCCAGCTTCAAATTTCTGGGTGTCCACATCTCCGAGGACCTCTCCTTGACCCTCAACACCTCAGCTCTGGTCAAAAAGGTGCAGCAGCGCCTGTACTTTTTGAGGAGGCTGAAGAAAGTCCGCCTGTCATCCAAGATCCATGTGAACTTTTACCGCTGCACAATCGAGAGCATTTTGACAAACTGCGTCACAGTGTGGTTTAGCAACTGCTCCATAGCCGAACAGAAGGCCCTGAAACGGGTGGTAAAAACCGCCCAGCACATCACTGCTGCCCATCTTCCTGCCATCGCAGACCAAGCGGTGTCTGCGCAGGGCGCGTGGGATCATCAGGGACCCTTCACACCCATGCCACAAACTGTTTGCCCTCCTACCATCAGGCAGGTGGTACAGGTCTCTACTTTCCTGCTCCAGCAGGCTCAGGAACACTTTCTTCCCATCCACTGTAACCCTGCTGAACTCTGTGACCCAGAGAACTCTGTGAACTCTGTGACCCATCACTTACCATAGCCCCCCCCACCTCTCATGGACCTTGTTGCACTACTCCCTTGTACTACTCTGACACTGCCTTCTAAAGCCTGATAATGTATAATGGTTTTCAGTTGTTACAGGTACGTGTCTACCTCAGGAACCTCACCGCTGTTATCCCTGCATTTCAGTCCCACAAGCACCTTGTACATTCAATTGGCCTCTTTGCTTTTAGTATTGCCATTGTGCTTGCATTTTTACAGTTATTACACACACATGTCTACCTCGAGGACCTCAGTGCTGCTATCTCTGCTTCACGGCTGCTCATGCTACCCTACTACAGTACTCCTTCATTTGTCTCGTTTGCACATCTTGTATGCCGTTTAGAAATTGACAATTGTACCCAAACAACTGTTATCCCACTTGTAACATACACTATACCTAATACCTGTAAACTTTCCGCCCTCCTCTATTTGCCTTAATTGCACATTTAGTACTGTCATTTGTACTGCATTTGCCTTCATTGCACATCTACATATTCCACTGGTAATATACATATACTTAATACTTGTAAATACTTGTACATTTTCTGCTCTCTATTTGCACATCTGGTTAGATGCTTTCTGCATTTCGTTGTACTGTACTTAATGTTTAATGACAATGTAGTTGAATCTAATCTAATCTAAAGTCTGAATACTTATGTACGTGAGATATTTCCCTTTCTTATGTTCAATACATTTGGCACAAATTTCACTTTCATTGTAGATCGATGGGGAAAAAAATTATGTCTTTAGCAAATAATACAACAAAGGGGTCTCAATAATTTCTAATGCCACTGTATCTTTCTGCAAATCCACATATCATACTTACCATAACTTAACAAGACTTAACAAAATACACATTGTCACCTCAAGTGTTTTGTTAGATGTGTAAGCAGGCTTCTTAACCAGCAAAAGTTGTCTCTTTTCAGCTGTGTCCTCTTTTCAGTTCAGTATCTATTGCTGCCCTCAAACCAAAATCAAAAGGATGGCGCAGAATAGCCTGAAAACTCAAACAACACATCTCTCTCCTCCATCCTACAAAATGTCTGTTATAAAGTAACACAACAATGTTGCAAGCTGTCTCTCCTAAAAATTATTATTTTCAATATATGTTCTAATACTCCAAGTCAAATTGCTATGGTATGACCATCTTAAAACAATTCCAAATGAGGTTGGTGGAATTGGTAAATTAAGGGCAATGACTTCAGTGTGTGGATAAACCACCATTGATAACACACCGGCTCTCATAAAACCATCATAAGTGCCCTTACGCTCCAAGGTGACGATGATGATCTTTTTGAGGGCGCCTTAGTCCAATAACTGGAGATTTTCTTTGCCTTTAGGCACTGAATTTGTGGATAATGCCCTTGCTTGGGTGCGACAGATATCGAAAACAGGGGTACAGTTTGAGTAAGGATTCAACATCTCTGAAGAGACCTCTCATTTGTGGGTAAAGTTTGAGTATGAAGAATTGTCTCCCAACATACATGTCACATGCAGAGTTGAAGCAGCAGACGCCCCGGGTCAAACTGCATGGGGAGGTGAATTACAATGTTAGCCTACAGGAAATGAATCATGAAATGCTCAACAATGTGAAAGTGTATTATTATTATGATTGGTTGTACAGCTTGAATATGTTCTTTATAAATATGCATTTTCTTCCTACCAAAATCTTCGGTATCAATAAAAAATAATCATTTCCTGTTGTAGCAACTGTTTCCTGTTTCTGCAGTTTGTCTACCACCAGGGGGTGCTGTCAACCCCATTTTGATTTTAAGAAGAATGCTTTTCATTCCATTTGGCATGATGGATCATCCTCTAAAGTGGGGTTTGGGTTGAAGTATACAGCATCATTACATCTGTTTACTTAAAGTGAACAATAAAAGTACATAATTCTTGTACAAGAACGGGCGTGAGCCATGGGTGCAGTTTAAGTCCAACCTTATTCAAAACCCAAATTGCTGCACTGGCAGTGTTGATGAACCGATTTGCAATCCCTGGGCAAGATGAGGATGCACAATTCCTGGTCTACGCAGACAAACTTTTCCTGTCACAGCTAGGTGCACAGGACCAACTAGGCATTCATTGCACAGCTTGGTGCACAGGATCAACTAGGCATTCATTGTAAAAACAACACTTAAAAAATATGTAGAGTCCGCAAAATGACTAATAATGTTTTGTATTACTATTATTTCAGGAAGGACGGAGAATATGCGCTGCCAGGGCTTTCTGCTGAGTTTTGAACCCTTTGGAGTATGTGGAGGTACATTTGGAGGAGATGAATACATGTATGAGGACTGGACGTTTGCACTATTGTAGTTGGTGGACGAATGAGAATTTGACAGTATTTGTGAGGTGGTGGTCAAAGGAGAGGGAGGAGTCATGATACCAAGGTTGCCTGTATAGATGGAGGGATAGACTGTAGTGTTGTCAGTGGTGAGAAGGTGAGGTTACCAGTTTTGGTAAAGGCAAAGATTGGTGAGTATGGGGAGCAATTTCGTTTTTTTACTGTGGAGATTCTGGAGGTTTTGCTGCAACCGGGTTTATTTCAGAGAGAGAGCATTCAATGTGGTTCAGAGGTATGTTGAAGAGGCATTTGGTGCTGAGGATGATCTGAGTGGTGTCAGACAGTGGAAGTCAAGATTAAAGTGATGAGATATTAAACGAATAATGACAGAGAGTAAGGGGCCCAGCACTGAACCCTGCGGGACACTGAAATGGCTGCTGAGAATATTTTAGATGTTGTTCCCGAAAACTACAGTAAATGTAAAGTACAAATCAAACCAACAGGGGACTGTTTGAATTCAGTCTTGTGTTAGATGTACTGTTTTATCATCGTCTTTGGTCAAATAATTTCCCCACAATCTCCAAACTGTTCTCTTTCTGTTCCAACAATGGTTATGCATATGCTTTTCATATTCCTTCAGTGAGAGAAGAATCCATTCAGCTGTATGCCACTAGGTCACTTCCCACAAGTATAAGGAGTTCAGGAGGTTTCACTGGGAACACAACCTCTAGATCACCAGCACTAGGTCAAAGGTCAAAGGTCAGCCTGCTGGTTATAGCATTGTCTTCTTCCTGGCTGCCCCTTCAAATATTATATCGTAGAGGTGTGCCTCTGTCTCAGCGAGGCCTGTAAAGCAGTGGGAATTCCATGGCGTGAGAGAGTGATTCACTGCATGGGATCTGGAGAAACTTGCTTCGTCATTTAGGCAATAAAAAATGGTTCAATCCCTAACTTTCCTGCACAGATGTCTCCGAACACAGGAATTGCCCAACATCTCTTCTCCCTGTTTCTCTTCCTCGCCCTCTCTGCCTGTCTCACTCTCTCTGTTTTGATTCTCTGTGGCAAACGTACGTTCTTCGATGGCGCTGGTCAGTGGGTTTGGCAGCGGGGGAGCCTTTCTATGCAGACGACAGACTTCTGTAGTTGCCCTGGACGACCCCTGGTGAATCAGGGTGGGGGTGTTGGCGTCCCTAAACACTGGTGCCCATTGTGCCACCATTCATCACCAATGACCCCGCTCTATTTTTATACCCCTGACTCCACCCTGCCTCCGACTAGACATCCACATTTCGCTCCCTACCTCTCTCTCTCATCTCTCTGTTTCTGTCTTTTCTCTGCTTCACTCTCTGATTAATTGGTCCTTCTGTTTTATTTGTTGACTTGAAAGGACCCCCTCCCCCTATTTCATTCATCCTCCACTCCCAGCCCCGCCATCCTTTCTCTACACTGCTGCCCTGACAGCAGACTGATTGAAAGAGAAAGAGATGGACAGAAAGAGGAAGAGAGGAGAAGGAAGAGTGGGACACGACTTTCCAAAAATAACTAAAACAATTCTCTGGAAATGTGTCGCACACAAATAGTGATGTGAATGTGAATACTGTTACGATGGAGTGGTATGGGGTGAAAGAGAAAGGCAGTTAAAGCCATAGAAAAGTGGATTTATAATGAACTACCTTCAATACAAAAGATGGACAGACGGTGAAATAAGCCAAAAAAAGATTGAGAGACTGAAAGACAATTAAAGAGAGAAAGAAAGACAGCAATCAAGGGAGAGAACAAAACAGAGAGAGCATGTGATATCAACGGTGTCCCAAATGATACTCAGATCAAATCTTTTGACCAGAGCCTTAAACACTAAGATAACATTCTTTTTCAGGATCAGAGATGTTTCTATTTGGATCTGTAATGACTCCCTTTAAGTTTTGAACAGTTATTTGGTATTTTAGTGATCATTAAAATGCAGGGAAGAGGACTCATTAAAATAATTTGAAAAACTGTTTTGTGCAGGCCCGGTAATTAGATGAGGTCATCTAGTATGTTGTCTTATGCCATTAAATGTGATAATATCCAGTGATGGGTTCTTGAAATAACATTCTTGTTTCACTTCAGAAAAGTCGACTCTTCAAATGTAGCAACTGTATCCAACCAGAAAATGAACACGGTAAAATAAAACGCACATGCAACATCAACAAAGTAATTACGGCTTACCCATTTTCTTTTTTTTAATCAGTTCTTAAAAACAATCTGCACCTCCAGAAAGGTTCTGATCTCTAAGATTGTGAAAGGTAGTTCATAGAACCATTCCTCATAACCATAAAAAGGGTTCTATAGAACCCCCAACACGAGTTAGAACTATGGAGGATCTTTTTTGGTGACACATACACACAAAGAGTTGCAGTCTGCCTGGGTATCAGCGACAGTCTTAATGAACCTGTCCGCAGGGGGTGGGGTTAGTAACAAAGATGTACTGCTGGGCTGGCCAGCCAACCACAGGCCAACAGATTAACTTCCATTACATCAGCATCCCCACAATACACTTAATGAGGGACAGATTGTGGGTGTGTGCGTGTGTGTCACTAGAGACAATGCAAATGGAGGTGAGCTGTAAAGGCAGTGCTTTCACAGAATGTGCCTCAGAGCACGTAGGCAATATTGTGCGGAATGTGTGCTTCGTACGTGTTAGTAGGTGTCTTGTCACTGAGAGAGAACGCGTAAAGAGTGTATTCGTGAGAAGTGATGGGTTTGTGTTTCACTGTGTCACGTGTAAGTCGGGAAACTTTAATGAACAAAATAACATTTTGTTCCCTGGTATGTTTTTTAATGGCCACGTGTAAGTGTGTGCTGTGATGTGTATTTTTTTTGTGTGTGTGTGTGTGTGTGTGTGTGCTCACACTGTGGGAATGTGTCCAGAATGTTATCTTAAGAGAGCAAAGTCTGGTAAAAGAGGGACAAAAGAATTGCGAAAATCATCTGAATCATCTAACTCATCAGAGACAGGATCAGAGACAGGGACAGACAGAGATGGGAACAGAGACAGGATCAGAGACAGGGACAGACAGAGATGGGAACAGAGACAGGAGCAGAGACAGGGACAGACAAAGAGATAGGAACAGAGACAGGGACAGACAAAGAGATAGGAACAGAGACAGGGACAGACAAAGAGATAGGAACAAAGACAGGAACAGAGACAGGGACAGACAAAGAGATAGGAACAGAGACAGGGACAGACAAAGAGATAGGAACAGAGGCGGGGACAGGGACAGACAAAGAGACAGGAACTGAGACAGGAGCAGAGACAGGGACAGACAAAGAGATAGGAACAGAGGCGGGGACAGGGACAGACAAAGAGACAGGAACTGAGACAGGAGCAGAGACAGGAGCAGAGACAGGGACAAAGAGACAGGAACTGGAACCAAGGCAGAGACAAAGAGGATTAGAGACAGTCAATTGAAGAGTAGATCTGCATTTTGTTAGGAGAAAACGTGGAGACAGTAGACATAGCAGTGGTCTATTTTCTCCTTTGCCTGTCATTCTATAAGAGACAATAGGTCCCACAGATGCAGACGTCATCTCAAACTTGCAATGCATTATGTGCAGGGGAACTAGTGTCGTGGCTCAATCCCCAGTTTTTCTCTGCATTAGTTTATGTGATGGGGTACTAAACTCAGTCTGAATTACATGCCGTGGTGTTCTTCTGGATCTAAGGAATGCTCCCACGTTTTTTTCTCTGGTGTCTTCTAGAAGTTTGGGGGGACCTAAGTCCTTGGACTACACCTTAGGACTACCTGGCGTAACAACTCCTATCGCGGTGCATCAATGTCTTGTTTTTGCTCGCTCTTTGGGGTTTTAGGCTGGGCATCTGCATCTGTCAGAGAACAAGACAGACCGAGACAGAGATCATGGGATAGAGAAACTGTGAAAGACAGACAGACAAATAAATCTCAGCAATTTAACTTTGACCAAAACAACTGTCTGGATGATGCTTTCACACTAAAAGTATGTGGAAAGTGAGCCAGGAAACACCAGCTGATCCCACGTTCAACCATCAAAACGTGTTTAAATAATTAAAAACGCTAATTTCTTCTCCAGATCAGAGCAAAACATCTCTGGACTGTCCATAGCCTAAATGTGCAATCAAATAGACTGTGATTAGTTTGACCTATATGGGTCATTCTACAGCAGTGATGCCAGTTAGGGGTTTGCATTCATTTCTCTGTAATAAACTGTAACATTTAAAAAAAACTACATCATTGCCCCTGAATGGTGCAGTGCCAGATTTACTGCCTCACAGTTAGCTGCATCATTACAAGACCAGGGTTCATATCCTTGCTCCTGGATTAGGCCAGAGGTTCTGCAGAGGGAGGTGCCATTGGCCAGCATAGTCTGCCTATTAATGGGAGAGTGCCCCAAGCCCGCTTTAAATCCACTCGCAGTTGTAGTAATGAAGTGAATTATTTCCGAATTTGTTAAAAAATCTAAAAAAATCTGAAAATACACTTATAGAATGACTGAAAATTAGTCTATATGAAAAACGTGACAACTTGAAGAGAAATGTTTGAAGTGAATTTAGACCTAATATTTTGATATAGCATTGTTATTGTAAGAAATTCAGCCGTTCGTATAGTGGTGAAATAATGATCGCGTACCTGGTTTCTTAATAGGTCTAAGAAGTTTATATTCCTCAGTGTGAGTTTATCTAGTCCACCTGATAGGTTGTCCTTTCATTATGGGCGGGAGTAGGGAAGCTGGATGACAGCTAGCAAAATACCTTGACATGGTAAACAGAGGCCAACCGATCTGCTGGGTAATTCTTGAAGGTTTTTAATGACAATTACATCTCAGTTTTGCATGCAGGTGCATTTAACACGTTCGAGATTTAAGAAATCCATCATATTTTCGCGACCACTTCTTATCTCCAGCCAAGCTTCTTCTTTCACTCCAGTGTGTTTTTTTTTTTACTGACTGTGTTCAATTTCTTCTCTTTCTCTTCCTATTCACCTTTTTGACGGCCCTCTTTGTGTGCAGGCTGTGGGAAAGTCTCCCATGGCGGTGAGGTCATCCATCCGCACCCCCCCTCCCCCGTTCCCCCACCCCACTTGCCGCCCATCTCCTGCCTAGGCAGGACTTCAGGCAGCTAGGCAGTCTGACACGGACGTGGCCCTGCTCTGGCTCTTCTTATCCACAGGGGCATTGCAATGAATAGGGAGCCATTCAATTAAGTCATCTGGCCTTTAACTCACAGTCACAGCCGTGCCTAGAGAGGAGACATCATTGGACTTTGCATAAGACTGCAATTACGTATAAATGCACAAATGCACAAACGGACAAACATCATATCTAAGCACATGATCACATACACCCGCACATACAAGCTTATATGCTTGACACACATGTTCCCAACTTACACATACAAACACACACACGTTTCAATCTTTGGGGTCCTGAGACCTAAACCTAACCCTGAAATCCATTTTCCCAATCCCCCAGCCCTTAACATAATTCTGAACCTAATCTAATCCCAATCTCAAAAATCTAACTTTCATGCCCTAAACTTAACCTAACCCTTACCCTAACCGTAGTGCTATAATAATAACATAACGATAATGCATAAACCTGAGAGTAACCCCAATGATAACATTATACTGAATTGTACATTTTTCCCTAAACCTAACCACTGAGCTTCCAGAAACCTGTGGGGACCTATTTTTCAGGTTTCGCTATCTTTGATGGGACTATATGTGTCCATGTGGACATAGACATGGAGCACACACATAAATACTGAAAAACACACTTGCAAAGACATATAAAACAAACATCCAAACACAGAGACACTGACAAACACAGTACACATCGACGTATGAACACCAACTATTCTCTAACTGGCATACACATACACACACACTCAAACACACACATTTTTCTGTCCTTGTGGGGACCTTGAGATGTACCCTGACCCAGAAATCCATGTTCCCTATTTCCAATCCCTAAACCTAAGCTTAGCCATTAGCTTAACCCTAACCTTCAATAACCTCAATAGTCTAACTTTTATGTATTTTCTGATCTAACCATAACACATAACCCGAAAGTAACCCCAACCTGAAAGCAACCCAAAATGTAACACTATGCCCAACTGAAAATGTTTCCCTAAACCAAAACTCTGAACCAGAATTCTTATGTTCCTTAGAGGGGACATATCTGTCTAAAGACACTGTGTGAGCTATTTTTCAGGCTTTTTGTAATCTTTGTGGGGACATCTGGTCCCCACAAGTACACATAAACATGGATCACACTGCCCCCCCC